>CAOLHI010002094.1:0-294813 GCA_948474755.1 Ctenosaura bakeri | reverse complement strand
TCAACACCCTGTGGCATTCTGGGGTTTGTAGTTTACTGAGACCAAAGAGCTCTTTGGCTGAGAATTCAAAGTGCCCTTCCCTAAACTACAAATCCCAGAATTCCATAGGAGGTTGAAAGTGGAATGATCGTGCTATAAGAGTGTTGTGCGGAAATGGCCACAATCACCGTTAATGAACCTGGGCCATTTCCGCACTACAGTGTTAAAGTGCTGCTATTCCACAATCAACCTCGTATGGAATTCTGGGGTTTGTAGTTTAGGGAAGGGCACTTCGAATTCTCAGCCAAAGAGCTCTTTGGTCTCAGTAAACTACAAATCCCAGAATTCCACAGGGCATTGAAAGTGGAATAGCAGCAGTTTAACACTGTAGTGCGGAAATGGCCCTGGAGTTAATGGGCATTCGTGATTCATTATCCCTTTGCACTGCATAGAGTAGAGAATATGTCAGTTCCTAAAAGTCTCCTAGTCCTGAATTACCAGGCAGCAGCCGCTGTGAGTAGTGGAGCTCTGTTCCCCTGTTGATTGGGATGCAACAAAGTGACATCTTCACTTCCATCCTGCCAACAGTCTCTGGTGCAAGGAGGAATTGCAATAGGGAATCTGTTGCGTGGAGACCACCAGCAGGAGGGCGTGGATGAGAATGTCAGTCTGCTGTTTTTTGATCCACAGGAGAACAGATCCGCATCGCTTGCAGCAGCTGATCCCGACCCACTCTGCCCACCATGCCTTAGCCCCCTTCCCACAGACAGACACACACCCTTCTTTTGAAAATTGTGATTTTCCCACTTTTGCCAGGGTCCTGTGCCCCTAACCCTAGCAAGTGTGTAGGGTCAACTGTGTTGGGTAATTTACCAAACTGCAAATCCAAGGATTTTGTGGAATGCGTAAGTGACAAAGAACATTGATGGCTGTGTGATCGGGACCAGGAAGAAGTCATGGGTGGGAGGATAAGACAATTATTGATTTGATGCAAATCTTCCTGTTTTTGGGAGCCAGAGCTGTCAAAACCAACCAAGCTCTTGTGCTTTGGAGTTTGCAACAAATGTTAGGTGCCAGGGAGTTAATAGCTGGTTTTATGGCTTTGATAACTGACTGTGTTTGAGGACAGGATAAGATGTTTCCATAGGAAAGGCGCACAGAAGGGCTGTCACTCTGCTTCTGAGTTAGACCATTGTTATCATTGAGAGGATTATCTCAGAGTCATCAAGTCAGGCCTTTATGGCTAATTCTCTGTGAACTTACAACCTGCATCATGTTAAGGCTCTTCCCTTTTCCACATGGCACTTACAGCCATAGTTTAGAATCACAGAATCGTAGAGATGGAAGAGACCCCAGGGGCCATCCAGTCCAACCCCCTGCTATGCAGGAACACACATCAGAGCATTCCCAATAGATGGCCATCCAGCCTCTGTTTAAAAGCCTCCAAAGACAGAGACTCAACCACACTCCAAGGCAGCAGATTCCACTGCCGGACAGCTCTGACCATCAGGAAGTTCTTCCCGAGGTTCAAGTGGAATCTCCTTTCCTGCAGTTTCAATCCATTGCTCCTTGTCCTGGTCTCTGGAGCAGCGTAAAACAAGCCCGCTCCCTCTCAATATGACATTGCTTTAAATATTTAAACATGACTATCATGTCCCCTTCTCTTAACCTTCTCTTCTGCAGGCTAAACACCCCCAGCTTCCTAAGCCACTCTTCAGAGAGCTTCATGGCTTCCAGACCCTTCACCATTTTGGTCGCCCTCCTCTGGACACGTTCCAGCTTGTCGACATCCTTCTTGAACTGAGATGCCCAGAACTGGAGACAATATTCCAAATGAGGCCTAACCAATGCAGAATAGAGTGGTACCATTACCTCCCTTGATCTAGACACCATACTCCAACTGATGCAACCAAGAATCACATTGACTTTCTTGGCTGCTGCATCACACTGCTGACTCATATCCAGCCTGTAATCTACCAAGACTCCTAGATCTCTTTCACACATACTGCTATCCAGCCCCATTTGCTAGGGTGTACATAATTTATGTTTTCTGCCAGTTAAACATATCTGCCAATTAATGTATTTTGTCAATTAAACCATTGCACAGCCCAGTTACAAATGTCACCCAAGTGCCCAACAAAGAGAGGCATATAAGAAGGCAATGACAAGTGGAACTGAATTGCTTTAACCGTGTAGTGTAGATACAGTCATAGACCACCTTGCAAACATGCTTAGCTAATACAGATCGGAAGGAAAACACAACATTATTGACATGATTTGAATAATGCAGGCGAGTGCATGGTTTTCCTATTTCTGAAGTGGCTGAGAACCACCTTTTTAAAGCCCTGACCGGAGTTAACCTTGTGCTAGTGGCCTGTTTGCTCTTACCTGGGTACGCTAATGAGAAGGAAAGTTCACCGATTGATTCACCAAAAATTCCCTGATGACCGGCCTGCATTAATTCTGCTAATTGCAACAGTTTCTGAGCTCCAGCCCCATTAGAATTGCTCTCCTCGCCCCACCACTAGATGTTTGTATTTTCTTTATGTTTGTGAAAAACGGTTTTGCTCCCTTTGGGCTTCCTTCCCCCTTGTGATTATTTTTGCTCAGCCCTTTTAATTGCTTTTTTTTTTTTTTTTGGAGAGAAATCCCCTCAGACCAATTACAACCCGGGTATTTTTTGTTTATTAACCAAAAGGCATCTACAAATTGATGCAGTTATCACTACTTACACAGGCTGTGCATCAAACAGCTGTCTCCTTAGTGAGTTTCTACCATAAACTGCTCTCACTTAGGCCATTTCCGTACTAGACTGTTATAGTGCTATTATTCCACTTTCAACATCCTATGGAATCCTGGGGTTTGCAGTTAGGGAGGGGCCTCCCATGCAAGTCACTGTTGTTGTCCCGTACAAGTCATTGTTATTGTGGGTATATATGCTACCTTTCTCCTATCGTGGAACCTGGAGAGGGGGGCTTACGGAAAGCACTAATCAAAATACTGCTAAAAACCTGGTAATGCAAAAGTTGTTCTTAAAGATTAAGTATCACAATAACACCTTAGCAATGATTGATTGATAACTTGATTTCAGCCAGGGGCTAGCACACACACACACACAAATATACCATGATGAATACAAAAAATAAAAAATGAAGATAAAAGTAAGATGCAATCCTACATAAGTTGAATTTACCAACAGAATCAATTTGCTAAGTGTGTTGTCTCTTTTTGGAGGTTGTTGAGCAAAAGCTGAATGGCCGCTGGCTGTGTTAGCCCCACATTTCCAACATAGAATTGGATGATTTAAAATGATCCTATGGATGAATCTATGGACATTTCTGCACTAGACTGCTATAGTGCTATTATTCCACTTTCAACCTTCTGTGGAATTCTGGGATTTGTAGTTTCCTGAGGCCAAAGAGCTCTCTGGCTGAGAATTCCCAGTGCCCCTCCTTAAACTGCAAATCCCAGGATCCCACAGGATGTTGAAAGTGGAATAATAGCACTATAACAGGGTAGTGTGGAAATGGTCTATGATTTCACCAGGGCTAGTGATGTAATTCTTCACTTGTCCTATTCTTGAAGGAAAGAATGAGTAACTTTTACAGCTTTCTTGCCTCTATATATATATAAAAAAAAAGGTATTTGAAAACTGAGTATTTCAAGTCTGTCCACAGTTTTGGATTTATTCAGTGCAAAATTCATATGTGGGTTGTGTGTGTGCGTGTGCAGAAAACAGCAATTCCTGTGCAGTCTCAAATATTATTTTTATTTCTATTGCTAGTCCCAAAGATTATTGTCTGCACAGAAAATGCTGTTTCCTGTGCAAAAATGCTAAAAAGTGTGAATTTTGCATGCAGGAAAGCTTGAACTGCAAATATTTTCTTCCATCCAGGATTTTCCACAGCACGGTTTCTCAATGTTCTTGAAACAAATCTTTTGGCCTATTTTGGACTATTTTGAAGTATTCATTCCAAGAGATATACAAAACTTTCATTTGCTGGCTTCCCTTTTGAAGTTAGTGGGTTGGTTTTAGATGGGTTGTTGGGTGTTGGTTTTAGATGGGTTGATGGGTGGGGAGGATTGGTTATGTTTTAATGCTTTTAATGTATTTAATTTATTGTTGTAGTACCGCCTCAATCCATGGGGAGAGGCAGGATATAAATAATAATAATAATAATAATAATAATAATAATAATAATAATAATAATAATAATAAATACAGTTTTCATAGTGCAGTTGCATAAATACATTTGATATTTTTGCTCCTCTTCTAAATTGTTCCTTTTAAAATGGTGGAAGCATCCCGTCTTGCCAGATGCCTGTGCCAAAATGCCAAATACAAAGGGATTATTATTGGTGCTATTATTTGTCGAGAGGGAATTTGCTGTTATTAAAAGAGATCACCCAGAGTAATGCAAGCTAAAAACTCGCGTCTCATCATCCCAGTGGGCTTAAGCCGATGTGAAGCTTCTGTCTGGCTCCCTTCTCAGAGAATAAACCTTTTCAACCACTTTGTATGACTCACAGGGTTAGAACAGCAAAGGAATCTGCCATCAGAAGTTTGATGTTAAATCTGACGAGCATCCAGTCTTCATGAAAGAGTGGACTTCTTTTTTTTTTTAAGGAAGCCTGTATTTACAATTGAATGTGGGAAAAGTTAAGTCCTGCTGAATTTTGAAGGAACATTCATGATTATCAGCATTTAATGGCATCCTGTTTGCAAGGTATAATAATAATAATAATAATAATAATATAATAATAATAATAATAATAATAATAATAATAATAATTTCTATCCCTCCTCTCCACATGGATTGAGGCGGCAAACAACATAAAATACATTAAATACATTAAAAGACATTAAAAACATACCCAATCCTACCCACCCACCAACCCACCTAAACCAACCCCTTAAAACACACAACAATTAACTGTCCATCAATTAACTAGCCCTGGTGGCGCAGTGGTTAAATGCCAGTACTGCAACCACAAGGTTGTGAGTTCGATCCTGCCCGGCTCCAAGGTTGACTCAGCCTTCCATCCTTCCGCAGGTCGGTAAAATGAGTACCCAGCTTGTTGGGGGCAATTAGCTAAAATACATTGTAAACCGCTTAGATAACACTCAGTTGATAAGCGGTATAGAAATAAATGCTATTGCTATTGCTATTAACTATCAACAAAACAGTAAGACAATTGATGGGAGGCAATGGAAATGCTAGTCTTGGAAGGCCTGTCGGAACAGATCCGTCAGACTGATAATATGCCAGGTCTCCTCCGGCAGGCCATTCCATAGCTTGGGAGTAAGTCCATCTTACACCATATATGCATTTTTTTCATTGTGGAAGTAGGCATTTTCTTCCTCCTTCCACACTGTTCAAAGCCATTCCAGGACTCACCATTTTAAGGTGAAAGCCCACCTCCCATAGATATTCAATTTCTTGGGGAGATTAGGGAGTGAATCACAGAAGGTTCTAGCTATTGGCATCTGTTGGGAATCCTTTGGTGTGTGTTCCTGCATAGCATGCGGTTGGACTTGATGGCCCCTGGGGTCTCTTCCAACTCTGTGATTCTGTGATTCTGTGTTCCTGTAGCTGGACATGAACTGGCATCAATCATCTGCCAAGACCTCCACAAACCCATAGCAAACCAGAAAGAGCCTCTAAACAACCCAAACAAGGACCAGAAGAAAATCTGGGTGACAAAAACCCTCTATGTCCAGAGGAGAGCGACCAAAATGGTGAAGGGTCTGGAAGCCATGCCCTCTAAGAAGCATCCTAGGGAGCTGGGTATAATTAGTTTGCAGAAGAGAAGGTTAAGAGGGGACATGATAACCATGTGTAAATATTTGAAAGGATGTCATATTGAAGACGGAATGGGCTTATTTTCTACTGATCCAGAGACTAGGACAAGGAGCAATGGATTCAAGCTGCAGGAAAAGAGATTCCACTTTAACCTCAGGAAGAACTTCTTGATGGTCCGAGCTGTCCAGAAGTAGAATATGCTGCTACCTCAATGGAGTGTGGTGGAATCTCCTGCTTCTGTGGAGGTTTTTCAGCAGAGGCTGGATGGCCATCTGTCCAAGGGAGGGCTTTGATTGTGCCTTCCTGTATGGCAGAAGGGGGTTGGACTAGATGGCCCCTGGGGTCTCTTCCAGCTCTATTATTCTCTGATTCTGAACATTTATCAGCAAAGTGTTAACAGACCAGAAAGCAGTACCATAAAGAACTTTGGAGATATGTTGTTGTGTGCCTTCAAGTCCCTTCCAACTTGTGGTGACCCTAAGGTGAACCTATCATGGGGTTTTCTGGGGCTGAGAGTGTGTGACACACCCAAGGTCACCTTGTGGGTTTCCGTGGCTGAGCAGGAAATTGAACTCTGGTCTTTAGGGTTGGAGTTCAACACTCAAACCACTACATCACACTGGCTTTCCTATAGGCAGAACGATACTGCAATTTGTAGCAACTTATAAGGCCATATGCAGACAAATAAGAATGATAAAAGTTGTTATCCGCAAAGAGTTAATAAGACAGGGATGCCATAAAGAAAATAGCGAATATACAAGAAGAAAAGCCCACAAGCAGTGCAATAAAACAGCATGAAACAACTTATAGCCACATATACAGAGAGATAACTAATCCGTAATAGCAACAGCTTCAGTTCTAATAAGGGTTAGATTAATTCAGTTCTAACAGAGACGAGATAATAGGACTACCTTCAGTTTTGATTAGGACTAAAGGCACAGCTGACATGCCACTACTGAAATTCCACATTAATATCCAATAATGATATTCTTACATTGGTGATTCAGGCCATTTCCACTCTACATTGTTATGGTGGTATTATTCCACTTTCAGCATCCTATGAAATCCTGGGGTTTGCAGTTTAGGAAGAGGCATTTAGAATTCTCAGCCTGGGGGCTCTTTGGCCTCAGGAAACTATATATCCCAGAATTCCATAGGATGTTGAAAGTGGAATCAAAGCAGTACAATATTGTGGGGTGGAAATGGCCTTAGATATATATGCATAACTAAGTAACATCCCCTGGTCTCACAAGCCCACCTTAACAGTTGCTTCAGGCAAAGGGGGTCTGTTCAGCTGCTGTTTGGGGTGCAAGGAGGAAAATTTTTCTGGCTCCCTCCTGCCAGTGAGCAAAGAATTGTGGGAGGGGTCCTGCTCCTGATTGTTGCAGCCTTAATGGTGGGAAGGGGCTGGAAAAGTCCTCCTTGCACTCTGATTGGCAGCTGAACAGACCTCTTTGGCCTCATACGGCTGCTGGCTGTTAGGATGTGCTTGTGGGGGCATTTATGTCATCTTACTGAATATGGAGCAGTTGCAGATCTGTGATTCTAGCTTACAAATCTGTCATTTCATTACAGAATGGAAGCCCTTCTCTATTGGACACGCGAGCAAAATAGAATCCAAACGGCAGTGTATGGGTGTGTGTGTGTAACTGCCTTTAAGTCATCTATCAACTTATGGTGGCCCCATGAATTTTCTTAGGCAAGGAATACTCAGATTGACTTTGTCAGTCTCTCTCTCTGAAATAGAGCCTACAGGACCTGGTATTCATTGGTGATCTCCCATCCAAGGACTACCCAGGGTTGACTCTGTTTAGCTTCCAAGATCAGGATCTGGTGCCTTTAGGGTATTTAGACAGAATCATGCACTGCAGTGCCATTGGCAAGAGAATTTAAAAAAAGCTGTGTACCACAGTGGAGTTGAGACAACTTCTGTCAGGAATGTGGAGTCATTTGAATGAATCTTCGTCAGTGATCTCATGAGAATGTAGTTTCCCAGCCTCATTTTACTGGTCACAGGTGATATATGTTGGTGTTCAAAGATTCACTTCACAGACAAAGCAATGAAGGTCAATACTTGAAGAATTTGGATATTTATGTGGCTTGAACTCAATCATGGAATTCCACATGTGACCTTAGGATAATTAGAATTAAAGTTGTTCCTTTGGTAGAGTAATTCTCTGCTCCTTTTACGGACTAGTTATCTATCTTTCCTGTCTGTATCAACACCTGGTTGATCATTGTTTGAATTTCTCCCCCCTTTTTTTGGCCCTTGTTGGGCTGTTTGGCAACAGAAGCCCAAACAGAAGACCGTGCGAAGGTATCTCCATTTGCCCAAGGGGGTGAAATGGAACCTACCAGACAACTCTGAATTGGGCAGTGGTAATTTCTATGTATGCGGGATGGCGAATCCATGGCCCTTTCCACACAGGGTTAAAAAAATGGTGTAGAGCGACCTCTGATGGAGGTCATCTACACTGTAACATGAATTGGGGCGGACTACTTTTGTGTAGTTCCACACCCCAATCCGTGCAGGAGCGACCGGAAGTGGCGGCGCCGCGTGCTTTTTGAAAACCACTTTTCATGTAGTCTTTAAAAAGCACGGGTGTGCAGCCCCGTGCAGCCCTGTCGCACTGCCCAGTGTGGATTTGCAGGCGCACACAAGTGCGCACCTGAAGACTAGCCAGGGGGTGGGCTTCCAGCTGGTGAGCTTCTCCGGTTGGCGGAGAGCCTCCGCCAGCCAGAAGCTGCCATTTTGGACGCCGCGGGACCGCAGGACGCCACTGCATGTGGAGCAGCGAACTCGCGCTGCTCCACATTGTGATGGCTCCAGGTAAGCTCCGTTTTGGCGTGTTTTCGGGTGTGGCTTCCTCCGCATGTGGAAAGGGCCCATGTTAGGGTTTAGTCCAAAAGGGACTATCCAAGGTGCTGAGTCTATTTTGGGAACAGGACTCCTTTGACAGTTCCTTTAAAATTCAGAACTAAAAACTGAGAGTGGGTTCCGTATCCCATGACACGGAAACCAGTAATGAGAGGAAGCGAAAGGCAGGGGAAGGGTAGGGCCATGACAGACCAACTGAAATGGAAAGTTTCAGCCCAATATTTGCTGCAAGCATGCCATGAAATTTATAACAGAGGGCCTTTAGCTCTTGCACCAGTACTTTAGTCCTTCTCCAGTGTTGCAATCTGCGGCGCACTGTTGAGTTTTCTGGGAGGGGGAAGGCGGATAGAGGAAGGAAGCTCATGGAGAGGAAAGTTTCCTTCTGCAATCTCCGAATCAGCAAGTCAGAGAGCAGCAGAAAATGGAAACAAAAGAGGCGTTGCCTGAAATGAGAAAGTAAGCACTTTTGAAAGAGCTTGGGCAGCAGAACAGTGTGGCGCTGAAGTATTGCTTCAGTGAAGCCATTTTCTCTCTCCCCGTCTCTCTTCGCCAGGGTTTATTGTGGTTCTGTTTGTTTACTGCTTATGAAAAGCCATTTATAATTGTCATGGAGTCATTGATTTAGGAACACCTGTGGTTTGAGGGCACATCCCGGCTGTGGAACTCGACGGAACTAATTTAACACAAAACACACACCATCTTGTAGCTGCTGGGCTGGGAGAGCCCAAAACAGCATCCGGCGCAGGTGCCATCCCTTCGCCAAGGCCTGGCCCATCACGATCCTTGGACTCAATGCAACCGGATGCAACGAAAGGTGCTTACGCCCTGCCATGCAGGAAGGCAAAGGGAAATCAATCTTTTCCTGGCCCGTGTCCCTTTTCTGTGCGTTCAACTCATAAATCTATTCCATCTCATATTCATTGTGACTTTTATTTTTTTTAAAAAAAGAAACTCAAGCCATATGATGAATGGTTAAAATTGCACATTGTTTTCAAAACATCCATTTCTAAATGTGAATAGAATCTTGTTGGTTTTATACGCACCTGTAAGTTCTCTTAGGCCATTTCTGCACTAGACTGTTATACAGTGCTATTATTCCACTTTCAACATCCTCTGGAATCCTGGGGTTTGCAGTTTAGGGAGGGACCTTTAGGATTCCCAGCCTGAGAGCTCTTTGGCTTCAATAAACTACAAACCCCAGAATTCCACAGGAGGTTGAAAGTAGAATAATCGCACTATAACAGTCTAGTGTAGAAATGACCTAGGCTCCACGTGCTCATAGGTAGTCCAACTTTGTTCTTTAAAAAGCCCAATGCATTTCAGCCTGTTGGTAAATTAATTGGCCTTCTTCAGAGGCATAAATCCTAAGTACAATATTATATTGCACATCAGTCCTGTTCATAAAGAAAATACAGCAGCAGCTCCAGAAATTCCTGTTGTAGTTTGGATTTGGGCTTAGTTTGGGCTAAGTTGCTCCTGCGTATCAGTTCCCCTTTCCTGATTGTTTTCATTGCATTTAATAAATTGTGGCCTGAGTTCAATCAGGCCTTTGTGTGCTCTCTCCTTATTTCTTGTCTTTCTCTGCAATTTTTTAGTCCTTGTAGCTTTTCTTTTTTGTCCCCACCAGCTCTCCTCTGGCCCCACAGCTGTCTTAAGTCAAGAGAAGGCACCGTGTTTCTGGGTACTGCTGGCTCTTTCTGTCGAATGATGAGACCGTTTGACATTTTGGGAGCATGTCAGGATGACAGGTCTCCCAAAATAGCAGCGTGCAAGGCCCCCATTCCTATGTAAAAGCCATACGCTTTTCGAAAGAGCTTTGCTCCAATCCCCTTCTTCCTTAAACCTGCATGGTGCTTTAGAAAATCAGATTTAGAGAAACACCCCAGCTGACAAGCCAAATTTGGCTCTGGCTTTCTTAGGCTCCAATTCCACCATGCAGCTGGCCATGGCGAGCCCAACGCAATATGATAACCCTCTGGCATCGGACTCTTTTGGACGGAAGTTCTGCATTTCTATTAAACCCATGATCTCCTTTGGTAACAAACTCACCATTTTTCATTCATTAAATTGACAGTGAGGATCTGTTTCCGTAAAAATGTGCTCTGATTCAACACGGGTAGCAGTGAATTAAAGACATCACACAACTTAATGGCAAGGATGAATGAAATGAACATGTATTGGGTAGAAATGATGTGGGCAGAGGTTAGTGGATGATTTAGGAACTCAAGAAAGTTTATTAATATTTGGGAGAGCTTTTGGAACTCATTACCATGAAAATAACTTGATGCCCTGGAACTGGTGAGAGAGAGAGACGGAAATCTAGAATGACCAAGTAACTTCTAGCTGTATTGTCTCTTTCACACCCCTGTTACGGATGGAAAGTAAATTAAAAATATTTTAAAAAGTCAAAAATGTGATTTTCAAATGTTGTGAAACCCTGATAAGAGGAATCTGTGGTGTGGCTGACATCTTCAGAGGATGCTCTGAAGATGCCAGCCACAGATGCAGGTGAAACATCAGGAGAACATACTAATAGAGCACAGCCTCAAAGTCCAGAAAAACCCACAACAACCTATAGATTCCGTCCGTGAAAGCCTTCAACTTTACATCCATTTTTCTTTTTCCTGAACAAATAGACTTTATCATCATGAGTCCTCCAAGTCTAAAAAACTACCCTCTCCAACATGAATTTATCTATCCTTTAGGGATAGCATGAGATTTTATCTGAGCTTGGGATGGTAGCTTTTTGGGGCTACGACATCCAAAATTTCCCACTTGGGATTTGGGGAGCTGTAGTCCAAAAATAAACTTTCCAGACTGTGGGTATTGCTACTCCTGGCTCAGATTCAAACACCAGAGGTTCAAATGATTCAAGCTTAAGAGGACACCTTCAGAGAACCTTCCTCTTTAAAGAAGGGCAAAAAGCCACCTTCAGCATGGTATGTGAAAGGGCCACCCCAACAGTCATAGGTTACTCTTTTTCCAGCAATGGTCAGTCTTCTTCTGTCCTTTGAAGTAGCATCGTATCTCCTGTTCAGCACAGTGGCTTCACTATGGTGGCCTAGAAGGTGCAAATTCAGAAATGCACGCTGGTACATCCCTGGCTTCCTTCTGGCTTGCAAACAATCCTTCTCAGCCCAGATCCAGAACTCCCAAGCCCAGTCTGAACCAGTCAGGGATTGCTGGTTTCTTCCATCCCCTCTGTTTTGTTTTCTTGGTATGTTGTCCCATCCATATGTCTGCCACGTTCTTCTATCTCGCCATCTGCGCTCACCACCTCCAAATAATGTACTGACTGTTCCAGATCTTCAGTTTCATTCATCATTACATTTCATGCTAGGAACAAACTTCAAAGCTTGTGTCAGCAACAGCTGCTTGCGCATTGCAATCGACTTCTCTGTATTGCTAAGAAGGAATCTTGGCTGGGCTTTTTCTTAGTCTTACTCTGTGGCAAAAGGGAGGAAAGCTCAAACCAAAGAGGCAGATTCAGGTTGTGGAATCGTCTGAGTTATCCCCAACCTCAACGAGAGCTCAACCTTTTTCTGCATCTCTCCCCAGTTACTTTGACCTGAATGTCTTGAAACGTCAATATTTGGCCTGACTGAATATTAAGAACTTTAGGGGAGAGTTTTCCATCACAGCAACCTTTGGTGCTTTAAACCATTTTTTAACTATTTGGTTTTAACTGTTGTTTGTTTGTTTGTTTAAAATGAGCTAGCATTTATTATGCATTATTGCAAGCTGCCTTGGGCTCCAGCAAGAAAGGCTGGGTACGAACTGAATGAATGAGTGAATCAATCCATAAATATTTGAAGGAATGTCTCTACCTCTGTATGGTTGACCAAGGGTTGAAGTCTATTGGAAGAGTCTTTCTTGGTGTGCCATCAGTAAGTCAATATACTACGGGAACATGTCCTTTTCTGCTGTTGCACCCCAGTACTTAAGTTGTTGTTGTTAAATTATTTAGTTAAATACTGCCGTCACTCTCTATGGTGCTGTACAAGTCAAAGAACAACACCTTTTCTGTTCAGAGAAGCTTTTCCATGGAAAGATGCATGTTTTTTTTCCATATTTAATAATTCTTGCCCCACATTTCAGGATGTCTTACAGCAGGAGGAAACTGAGCAAAATTCTCAGGTCTATTATTCTTCCTGATGATTGAGATATTTGTTATTTGAATAATTATGAATAGTCTTCCCACCCATACGGATCATCTTAAAAACAAGATGCATGCTCTTTCTGCAACATGCTTTATGGAGAAGGTGGGCATGCCTCAAGACATTAGCATTCCTTTTAGGAGATACCGCAAAGAAAACGCTGGGAGAATTACAGCCTTCAGGATGTCGTTTCCTGGTGTACTTCCACCAACCTTCACCGCAAAAGGGTGAAAAAAATGGAAATGGGGAAAAAAAAAAACAAGGAAGAAAGGGGAAATGGTGCAGAAAAAAAGGTGAAGAGCAGGAAACCTCTTTCCTTCCATCTGTGCTCCTACTTGCCTTGCTGATGAGGTGAAGAAAGGAAAGAGTTAATGAATTCTGGGGATAATATTTGGAAGGGATGTTCGGGTGGGCATTTAGTGACTGTGGGGTTCGGAGACAAGAGAAAAGTTTATTTAAATTTGGATGGGATTTTTTTTCGGATTAACTCCTTTAAAGTTTGGACTAAATTCCAGAATGGACAGACCAGCCACATTGACATTGGAGTCACCCCTCTTCCTCCACTCTAATGTGCACTGTATAGAAATGGGCACGAACGTAAGTTTCTTTCCACAGCCACTTTCACCTGGTTTTCTATTCATCATGGCAGACATCTCCACTGGCAGGCTGCAGAACATAAAGCAATCTAATAAGAGCTAATGAAATATTTACTGGCTTTTAAGAAGTAATTAGGACAATGCAATGGAGGGATGAAATGCAGAAGTGAATGTCAGTAAAATAAAAACGGCTGAATGAATTTTTTATTGATAGGAATTCATCTGGATAATCGGTTTCTCCCCTTAGGCAACCAGATGCAGGAGAATTAGTTTTATTTGCTGACCACTTTGTCACCATTGGAGGTTGTTTGATGCATGTGAGGGTTGGCAGCTTCCTGAGTGTCCCCCATAGTGGTGGCTTTTAAAACACTCTGAGGGCAAGAGTGAGCATGGAAACCTGGCCATTGCTACGTCATAAAGGGGTTCTCGCAGTGGCCTGGCATGGACCAGGAGTCAGCTTCTCCAGGTGAACTGCAGCCTCAAAGGAAGACAAGCAAACACAAGTGCACTGGTAGCTAGTCAGGGCTGTGAAGGCAGCAGTCTGGGATGAGAGCCAGCTGGCTCTAGCCTTTTTAAGGAAGGCAGAGGGCAGTGGTCTGATGCCAGAAACAACTTATGTGTTTGCCAGCCCTTGCCTTTGTGGGCTACAGATCCCATGATTTGCTATCTGTTGGGATTCTCTGATCATCAGACTGTCTGACATTGCTGATCACTGGATTTTTGAACTCCTGGACTGACTTTTTGACTCTGCTTCTGCTCAACCCTAAACAGGCAAGCTCTGCTGAACTGTCTCAGTTTGTCTGCTGAAACAGCCTTCTGCTAGCACTGCACTCTGTTGCCTAGCACTGGGCAGCTGGTGGCTACAACACGACCATTCAAAGGACAATATAAGTAGAGAGTCAGCATGGTGTAGTGGTTGGAGCATTGAACTATGACCCCGGAGAGCAGGGTTCAATCCTCTGCTTTGCCATGGAAACCCACTGGATGACCTTGGGCATGTCACACATTCTCAGCCCCCAGAAAACCCTGGGCTAGGCTTGCCTTGGGGTCGTCATAACTTGGAAATGACTTGAAGGCACAAGATGAAAATGTAGTACTCTCTCTTATCTGCAACCACCTGCAACCTACTTTAGTGGGTAACAGCTGTGCTGAGATAAGAGGGTCCATTCTGCTGGCGATCAGGGTCCAGAAGGAAGGCTTTTCCACCATGCCTCCCAGGGAAGAGGTGGAAATGTCATCCCCTTGCACCTTGATCACTAGCAGAATGGATCCCTCTCTCTGTGTGCATCTGATGCCCAATAAAGTAGGTTTTGTGGGGCAGCTACAATTGTGGCATGACTGCAGAGAGATCATGAGTACGAATCGGTTACATATGCATAACCAAGTGATGTGTCTCTAAGTGTGATACTGAATTCCTCCCCATGATGATGATCGTGGTGGTGGTAATAATAATAGTAGTAGTAGTAATAACAACAACAACAACAGCAACAACAACATCTCTACAGCACACTTATTCCACTGTCAAACTGCTCTTACCGTTAGGAAGTACTTCCTAAGCTTTACACAGAACTTCCTGATGGCAAGAACAGTTCAGCAGAGGACTACGCTGCCTCAGTAGTAGAGTCTCCTTCTTTAAGTGCGGAAGGTTTTGGGTCCTAGACTAAGTGCTTGCAGGATTCTGCCCGCAAGGGCTCAGTGTTGACTATAGTTGTTGCAGAATCCTGCCCAGCACCCCAGACCTAATCAGCTGCTCTGATGCAGGGCAGCTGGAGCAGCCAGCAGCCAGCTATGTAAGGGCTGGGGTTACTCTGCAGTGTTTCCTACAGTAATGTGGTCCTCAGGGCTGCCTGTGGCCTTTCCTGACTCTGTAATGGCTGCTGGCCTCTAGACGTGGACCTTGGCCTGTTTTCTGCCCTGTGGACTGTTGTTACCTGGTGGGCTTCTATTGTCTTGAACTCTTGCTGTGCCCTGACCTTGTGCCTGTCTGTTGGACCTGCCTCTGGCCCTTTGTATGCCTGTTGCTGGAAGGCCCTTGTTGTTTTGGGCTCTCATGTGCTCTGACCTCCTGCCTGCCTCCTGGACCTGCTTCTTGCCTCTGGACCCCTGGACTCTTGCTACCTGGAGGACTGCTGCCTTGGACTCTTGTTGTGCCTTTACCCTTGACTTCCTGACCACTCCCCACTCCTTTGGGCCAGCCCTGGTGCCTGTCCCAGATGACCCTTGCTGCCCACACTTCAGGCCTTGACAAAGTAGAGCCTGGGTGACCAGCTGTTGGGAGTGCTTTGATTATATATTCCTGCATGGCAGAATGGGGTTAGACTGGATGACCCTTGAGGTCTCTTCCAGCTCTAGCATCCTATGACTCTACACAAGCATGGCAAAAATAGCATAGCTTGGGTTCTGGCATAATTAGGTAAAGACAATTGTCTTGACTCTAAAGTGATCAATGACAATTAAGAAAGGTTGGGTTCTTTGATTAAAACTGAATCTGTGACAAATCTAATTGCCACAGAACCATGTGAACTGAAGATATAGTCAAGGTGGTAAGAGAAGTGGACCAATATGGAGAGGGTTATTGTGACTATTCGGGACAGGGAAAAGAGAGATGAAAGTTTTGAGCCCGGCCATGTGCTTAAAACAGCTATGGATGGAATAGCTCCGGCCGGCAGCAGAGGGAGCTAAAGAAATGGCAGTGAGAATGCCAAGCTTTGCAAAGGCTCTGAAACACCAGCTAAATTTTTAAAAGAAGACCAAGCATATTGGAGACGGGGAGAGAGAAAGAGCAAGAGAGCTCTCCCAAATCTTCCCCCCAAAAGAGGCAGCTTGGCTGGGCCCAAAGAAATACATACAAGTTGGGTGTACAAGAACCATTGCTGGAAAGGAAGAAATGTCCACTCCTTCCAGCAGCCTGGAGGATGCAGTGAAACAGAGAGCCCGAGACGGCAAGATGAGACGAGAGGAAGGGGACGATCCACAACCTGAGGGGAAGAGACTGAAGCTGGGGAATGAAGGAGGAAACATGGGAAAGGAAGAAGCAGAAGAAGGTGGAGGAGGAGGAGGCGGAGGAGGAGAAGAAGAAAAGAGTGAGAGGATGTTTTGTGCCGAGAGAGAAGAGTCTGGGACCCAGACAGAGGCAGAAGGCCAAACTGTAAGTAAAGATCTTTGCACTGGGTGGTGTGTCTGTTTGGAAAGATAGGTTTAAGGATGACTCTAAGTGCATGCATGTGTGCATCTGGGCATGACGTGTCATTACGAGGTTGATCAGGTTTTGCTCAGTTGAGACTTGAGGGACGTTGTCCTGCTTTGTGGATTGAGGCAGAAATGTTGCCACTGAACCGTCCCGTTCCTCCTTTGCCCATCGCTTTTTGTATGAATGTGGACCGTGCCAGACAGACCTCCTTGAAAGTGTGTTTCCAAGGGTCACTGGCTCCACCAAGATAAGTTTTCTTGTGCGCTTCCTTTCATGGGACAGCTGTTAACTGTCCATCTCTCTAGGCCTTAGGATTGCTTCTAGATTTTGGGAAAGTAGGAGAAGCTTGAAAATAGAGGAAGAAAAATCTTTGGTAACTCTTAAATGGGGACACCTGTAATATTCTGGGATGGCCTTTAAAAGGAATCCCACACCATTTTGGAGGTGTGGGAACCCTCTTGGACCATTTTGAAGCCCCTCTATAGTCTGGATCATCTGAGTTTCTTGGCATGGTTGGTGGTGGATGTTGTTTGAATAATTCATTCTATGCACTTTCAGTGGGTACAGGGAAGTAGCTGAAAGGCTGCTTAAAAGGAAGAAAGGGAAGAAAACAGATGGACTGCACGGTGAAGTCCTTTCATCTCTTCCTTCTGTGAAGCAGACAGGTGAACTTCTGCTTGGTTCTGCCCCTTTGGCTTTTCCCACCCGTATTGGCATTAGCTGGGCAACTTCTACAAAGAGGGAAACAGAGTTACCCAAGTTTGCTCGCTGCCTAAGTTTGTGGTGTGGTCCCACTTCAAAAAAGTGCTCTCTCTCTCACCCTCTCTTGTGCCCCATTGATGCTTTTTTGAGCTGAAATTTGCCTCCTCACCCAATAGGGAATCAAGGAATGATATGTGCTTCAGGAGGATTTACCAACAAAATGATTTGAAAGGCTGGGAGAGATTGCGGGAGGGAGCGAGAGAGAAGTTCTGCTTGATTCATCCTACTTGCAGGTTCTTTCTCTGAATGCCATCACTTGCCTGGTTGACAACATGCAATTAGTATTTAACACATCACCGCTGGTGTACGGTGACAGCAAGTTGCAGGCAGGAAGCTTCATTTAGTATTGTTTGCTGTTGCATGCTTTGTTTGTGTACTCCTTGTATGCTTTGGCGAACTCTGGCACATGGGAGAGGCTGCACCATCCTGTGGGAACTGAATTGATCTTCTTGCTAACACAGATTGGAATTAAAATAAGGCGACTGAACCCCCTCTGATGATGTCTAATTTGGTGGAATTGGGATGTTGCAAAGCAAACAGGGTTTTCAATGGTTCTGAGAGGAACATCTAAAGCCAAATCTTTGCTGCTGCCAATTCAGTGGTTGCACCTGGGAATGGAAAAACACAGTCTCAATGAAAGACAGTGAGTGTTGTTATAAAGAAAAGGCACAATTCTCATTCAGGTTACACACACTTGGGAAGCTTAGAGGCACCTCTGAGAGTGTGCACAAATAAGGTGTATCTGTGCAAATCCAAGTGGTTCAAATGGACATAACTGAAAAAAAATACATGCAGAAGGAATGATTAATGTAGACCCCAGTTTGTACCATCTCAAACCCTCCAGATGCCCCCAATTCATTTTTTTTCAGATGGAAGTTACCTGAAAATAGTCCAAACTGCCACTAAATGGCTCACCAATGGGTTGGTGAGGCTTGGCCTCCTCCCCAAACTTTTCAAACCCCTCCCAAAACTGCAAACCCCAGGATTCCATAGGATGTTGAAAGTGGAATCAGAGCGCTATAACGGTCTAGTGTGGAAATGGCCCTTTGAGAGGTGGCAGATGATGTCTTATTCCTGGCTAAACAAGAACCCCCAAGGCTTCAACCCAGGAAGATCTGAGTTCATGATATCATTGCTTGGGAAATGAACCCAGGATTCATGCAAAACATGTCTGCTGGTCATGGTTTTAATTTTAAATTTATTTAGTTTGTGTCCTGACTTTCTGCCAATCTGGGGCCCATAGTAACTTATGACATAACTTTCAGACAGTCTGCATCCAAGTCACACAGGGCTTTCTAAGTCCGTCACCATGATCTTCAACTTAGAATCATAGAGCAGGCAGAGATTACTAGCTATTGACTCCAATCCCATTCTGTCATTCAGGAATACGTCATCCAAGCATTCCTGACAGATGGCCATCCAGCCTCTGTTTAAAAACCTCCAAAGAGGAAGACTCCATCACACCCCCAGGCAGCAGCATAGTCCACTGTCAAACTGCTCTTACCGTCAGGAAGTCCTTCCAAATGTTTTAGTGGAATCTCCTTTCCTGATGTTTGAAGCCATTGCTCCATGTCCTAGTCTCTGGAGCAGCAGAAAACAAGCTTCCTCCATAAGACATCCCTTCAAATATTTAAACATACCTATCATGTTGCCTTCTCTTCCCCAGGCCAAACACACCCAACTCGCTGAGTTGCACCTTATAGGACAGGGTTTCCAGGCCTTTTACCATTTTGGTCACCCTCCTATGGGGAAGTTCTAGCTTGTGAATATCTTTGCTGAACTGTGTTGCCCAGAACTGGACACTGGATTCAGGTGGGGCCTGACCAAAGCAGAATAGAGTGGGACTATTACTTCCCTTGACTTAGCCATTTCCGCACGAGGCTGTTATAGCGCTCTGATTCCACTTTCAACATCCTATGGAATCCTGGGGTTTGCAGCCGGCCCCTCCCGAAACTGCAAACCCCAGGATTCCATAGGATGTTGAAAGTGGAATCAGAGCGCTATAACAGCCTTGTACGGAAATGGCTTTAGACCATTTCTGCACTACATTGTTATAGTGCTATTATTCCACCTTCATCATCCTATGGAATCCTGGGGTTTGCAGTTTAAGGAGTGACATTTAGAATTCTCAGCCAGAGAACTCTTTGGCTTCAGTAAACTACAAACCCCAGAATTCCACAGGATGTTGAAAATGGAATTATAGCATTATAACAGTGTAGGGCAGAAATGGCCTTAAATACTCCTATTGAAGCACCCTAGAATTGCATTGGCTTTTTTAGCTGCCACATCGTACTGTTGGCTCAACTTGTTTGGAGTCAGTCCTGCTTGACCAAAAGCTTCAGACGATTTTGAGTTTTGTTTTTCCTCGACACTTGTGCCAAATGGCTGTACCAGAGTCCCCTGGGAAATATGGGAATAGAATCCATTCAATGGGCCGTCCCTTTTTATTATTATTATTTTTTATGAAGGAAAGAATAATCTTTTTAACCAGCTTAATGGCCTCTGAAGTCCAGGCAATCAATGGCTACACTGTAGAAAGATTCCTTAATAGACCATAATGATTTCTATTAAAGGAGTACATTAAAAAAATTATGGCTTTTATTGGATTGGTGGTAAAAGAAAATCCCATGCTGTTCACATACTTTAAGGAAAACCAGCTGACTGGCAAAATGGTTGCAGCTACTCATTCTGGATTTCCAGTCAGATGGTCAACAGGCATCCTTTCAGAATATTTTCTTCTTGGATTATATTCCTTCCTCCAGTTTCTAAGGATTCTTACGGCATACATTCTGCTCAGGCCATTTTATGAGCGAGAGAGCCTGTGTTTTCCTCTTCCACCTTCACCCATCTTTCCTCTCCTGCCAGTGATGGTTGTCAGTGGGACAGTGAACCCTCTACGGATTTTAGTGGAAACTTTAAAGGACCGTTCTAAAATGCTAAATCTATATTAGATCAGAATTTCTGGTTCTTGGACAGTACCTTTAAATTTTTGGATGAAAACCCAGAGCCTCTTTGATGTGGAAGCCACCAGCTACCAGGGCTTCCACCCTCTCAAGGAACATGGGTTTCAAACGGGGGAGGCTGAGGACGATATGGAAGACATACCCCATGAGCTGGTACACTGAATGTCCATGGGCACACCTTAAAGATCATGGGTGCTGAACAAGAGGTAGGACTGGATCAGGTCCAAAAAAAATGTAACCTGAATCCTATTGACAAGCTGGAGCAAGTCCAGAGGAGGGCGACCAAAATGGTGAGAGGCCTGGAAGCCATGCCCTATGAGGATAGACTTAGAGAGATGGGTATGTTTAGTCTGCAGAAGAGAAGGTTAAGAGGGGACATGATAGCCATGTTTAAATATTTGAAGGGATGCCACGTAGAGGAAGGAGAGGGCTTGTTTTCTGCTGCTCCAGAGACCAGGACAAGGAGCAATGGATTCAAGCTGCAAGAAAGGAGATTCCACCTGAACCTCAGGAAGAACTTCCTGACAGTTAGGGCTGTCCGGCAGTGGAATCTGCTGCCTCGGAGTGTAGTGGAGTCTCCTTCATTGGAGGTTTTTAAGCAGAAGCTTGATGGCCATCTGTTGGGAGTGCTTTGAGGGTGTTCCTGCATGGCAGGTGGTTGGACTGGATGGCCCCTGGGGTCTCTTCCAACTCTACATTTCTATGATTCTATTCATTTTTCCAACTAAAGTAGACCCATTGAATCAGTTGCTGAATAGTGAGTCAACACAGATGATCTTTGTGCTTATTTAGGAATATCCTAAGTAGTCCTCATAGCATACTACCTTTTTAAAAATCAGGCAAATGAACAAAGTGATTTTTTTCCCATTGGGAAGACGGGTCTCCTGGGAGAGAGTTCCACAGACTAGGAGAGAATGACTGAGAAGGTCTTGTACCATGTGTGTTCCAGTTGCAAGACTTTTAATTGTGTGCCAACCTAAAATCTCCTCCTAACCTTCTGTCACACTCTACCATCCCTGGCTCATAAGCAACCAAAGATGAAGGGAGGGGAGCTACGGGTTCTAGCAGGACTGAGAATGAAAGCTGAAGGGAGCATTGAGCCGGAGTCAGTCCTGAAACAATGTCAGTTGCAGGCTAGGCGCCAAGTCAAGAAACCAACCTGCAGACGGGCTGGATCAAGGATGAGCACAGATGCAGGAAGCGTGAGGAATGAGAAAATGGAAGAATGGTTGAGAAGTTCTAAGCAATACCAGTTAGGAATTTAGTCTGTGCAGCTCCAACCAGCTTTAGCAAAGGAGGAACTGCAAGAACAGTGGGAAAGGCCAATAAAGAAACTTCTTCAAAACCGTAGGCCGGGAGATGTCCAGTGAAATTGCTTGACTCCTCTAAGTCTAAATTCACATAGCAAATCTTCAAACTCTGGACTGCCTCTATAGTGCATACAAAAGTCAATATATATATTTATACTATCAAGCAATTAAAAGCAATTTTAGAAACATTATCCATGAAACATCAGGAAGTGCAGACAATTGTTGTTGTCTAGACTCATAGAGCTGGAAGAGACCATTGTATCTAATCTCCTGCCATGCAGGAATACGCTGTCAAAGCATTCCCAGCTTCCAGCCTCTGTTGAAAAATCTTCAAAGAAGGAGAGTCCACCACACTCCAAGGCAGCTGTTGTATTCCCCTGTCAACTGCTCTTACCATTTGGAAGTTCTTCCTAATATTTAGATGGAATCTCATTCCCTGAAGTTTGATGCCATTGCTCCATGGTGTCCTAGTCTCTGGAGAAGTAGAAAGTAAGCTTGCTCCATCCTCCATATGACATGCTTTCAAATATTTAGACATAGCTACCATGTCATTGAAACATAGCACATGTCATTGTCATGTTCCTTCAAGTCGTGGTGACCCTAAGGTGAACCTATTATGAGGTTTTCCGGGAAAGATTTGTTCAGAAGTGGTTTGTCTTTGCCTCCCTTTGAGGCTGAGTGACTGTGAGAATATAGCATACCATTAAGAGTCCTTCTCACATGCACGCTCAGTCCTGCTTAACATATCCAGCTCCCAAACTTGTTTCTTAGAAGGCTTGGTTCCTCAAACTCTGATAATCTTGGTTGTCCTCCTCTGGACACATTCCAGTTTGTTGATATTGTTCTTCAACTCTGGTGCCCAGAGATGGACACAGTCTTCCAGATGAGGTCTGACCAAAGCAAAACAAAGTGGCACAACCACTTCCTTTGATCTGGACATTATATTCTTGTTGATGAAGCTCAGAATGATGCCATAGTGGTATCTGAGATTAGAAGAAATGGGACTTTCTTTCCATTTTTCTCCTACTGGAAGCCTTTACGGTGTCAACGAAACTATCCCAGAGGCCATTAAGCTGGTTTTCCAGCAACCCAGAGCAGGTTTCTAGGATGAAAGAAGGGAAGGGAATGATTCATTCTGGCAGAAGTGGAGGGGTCAAGCAGAAGTACACATTGGCTCTTAACTTATGTTGTGATGTCATGATATTTCATGTCATCCCACATCCCTCCATCATGGCCAGTGGCTAAAATCTTCTAAGATCTTCAGAGAATTGGAGTGGGAAGACCAGGCATGAGTGCAACCATCTAATCAGTGCAGGCAGTCCCAACTACAGCAGGGCTTGGGAACCTGCAGCCATCTAGATATTGTCAGGCTCAAATACCCGTCAACCAGGTCCAGCTCAGACACTAGTGACAGATCATGAAGGAGGAGTTCCTCAACATCTGAAGCATCACATCTTCTTTAGCTTTGAGGCAAGGACTGCTTGGCGTCATGGACCATATTCTTTTGTATCATTAGCGGTGAACAATCTGGAGAAGCTTCCCCTGGGAAGATTTTTATAGGCAGCTTCCTCTGTATCAGTTTCCAAACATTTATAAAAGAATTGCAGTCCTCCATAACCATTTCCCCTAAGATGAGCCACTGCGCTAGACAAAAGCTGCAAACATTATGCAGATGGCTGCAAATCGTTTTTCTGCCTCACCACAGCGGACTCGTTCTTTTTGCAAATGGACCGGAGGAGACGGAATAGAAATCTTTTGCCAGGCGTGAATGTATTCAGAGTCAATTCCAGGGGTGTCCTTTTCATGCTGGCGGATGCATAAGTAGCTTGCGTTGAAAGGCAGCAATTACAGCGTTGTTCAAAAGTGCTGAGCAAGACGTTAACTGGTCACTTTGATTGTGTCCTGTCATTTCTCATTTAAAAAAACAACAACAACTCTGCAAAGAATCTCTGCTTGATGGAAAAGTGAACAAACTATTTAAATCTGTGCTGTATTGTTTCATGGACTCGCAGTGAAGCCTGCAGATTAAAAGTTTAGTATTGGTGAAGGTACAACTAGGAAGCTGCAACCCTGCATGGCTCAGACTAGTGCAGTAGTTCTGCATGTAGAATTATGCTGTGCTGAACCATTTACCAACCTGGACATACTGCAGAGCTGTTTTTAGCCGTTTTTGCCTGAAGCAGGGCTTTCCAAATGGTGTGCTGCGACACGCTAGTGTGTTGCCTGAAGTGTGTAGGTGTGTCTCACCTACAATCTTGGAAATGTATGTTGTTATTCATCAATCATACATTTTTAAAAATATATGAAAGGTTTTCATGAGATATGTTATGTCATAGAATCCTAGAAATTTAGAGTTGGAAGAGACCCCAGGGGCCATCCAGTCCAACCCCCTTCTGCCATGCAGGAATGCACATCAAAGCATTCCCAAGAGATGGCCATCCAGCCTCTGCTTAAAAACCTCCAAAGAAGGAGACTCCACTACCCTCTGAGGCAGCCGATTCCACTGCCGGACAGCCCTGACTGTCAGAAAGTTCTTCCTGAGGTTCAGGTGGAATCTCTCCTGCAGCTTGAATCCGTTGCTCCTTGTCCTGGTCTCTGGAGCAGCAGAAAATAAGCCCCCTCCCTCCTCTACATGGCATCCCTTCAGATATTTAAACATGGCTATCATGTCCCCTCTTAATCTTCTCTCCTGTCCCCATAACAGGTTAGTTTAACCTTTGGTTTGCTAGTAAAATTGAATTACTGTGTTGCAAAATGATGTAAGTCTAAAAAATTAGTGTGTCACCAACATGAAAAGTTGGGAAAGCTCTGGCCTGGAGGAAAGTTGGGGGCAGGAATGGCAGAACTGCTTGGCTATGTCCATGTAGCAAGAAGAGAAGTCATGATCATCTGCTGAGATTCTTTGGAGGTCTTAGTGGTTCAGGCAATCACTTTCCACCTGACTGTAGGGACATAACCAGATGCTTCTCTGATTAACCCCCTCCATATACACCACCAAGCATAGAATGCTGTGAGTGTGAGCTAACATGGGTCTCTGAGACGTCTGGAAGGGGGCTTTAGACCTCAGCGAGGGAGGAAAATAATGCAAAACTCTAGAGTAACCAAAAATATAGATGCACACATGATGTACACCTCTGTCTGGATATTGGCTGGAATCGGCTTATAGGATATGCATAGATGAATGGATGAGAAGACCAGTAGCAGCCGCAGGATGTTGAAAGTGGAATAATAACACTATAACAGTGTAGTGTGGAAATGGCCTAAGATGGTTTCATAGATAAGTAGATGATACAGAACTGCAGCCAACATTTATTAGCTGCAGTACAACATCCCCTCTGGGTAGCACAAATATCTGCATGTGGACTTACACTGTGTGAGTGCTACACAACCCCCACATAGCATAGCAACATTACACGTCACATGTTAATGTTGAGGTATCATTGGGCAATGCACAACACATGACGTGCAAGCTCAGTGCAAAGTACAGCATGTGCAACTGCAATGAACATTATTGGATACACAACCACAGTGCAAAGTATAGGGGTAACGATCATAACATGTAATGCACAGTGCGCAACTTGCAAAGACAAGGCACAGTTGAACATGCTGTCCGCACAACTCTGCTTCTGCTGCTATCAGCAGAATATGTCCATTATGTACTGATTACATTTCATCCCCAGAATTGTAGCATGACTCACGTATGTGCATCTCCATAACAGAATTCTGGCCTTAGTGTATCCTGCCATAGATCTGTGAAGGCTCTCAAAATCACATACTTTTTAAAAAAAGGTAAGATAGTCCCTGCCATCAAGTTTTCAGTCTAAAGGAACCTAAAAGTAAAAGAAGAGAGGATGAGGAGAGGACAGGAAAAAAATGGACATGGTAGGAGGTGACATTTAAAAAGGTCACAAGGTGAATTTAAATAAGATTAATCATTCTCTACCTTCCTCCACCAAAGCAATTTCTGGCTGTAGGTCTTCCTGCATTGTCATCTACAGAGAAAATGATCTATAAAGCCCAAAGTATATTTAGGGTCCCAGGAGCAAACAGTTTCCTTTTCTTCAATATTAACCCTCATCCAGATAGGTTTTTGAAACTACACCCTCCTTTTCCTTCCCTTTAGAGCCCAGAACAGCCACTTCTTCCTTATCTAAATTGCTTCCACCCTCTCTTGCCTCCCTATAGATAAGCAATAACTGCAAAGGGCCCTCCTGGGGCTTGGCAGCTGCTGGGGTGGGGTGGAGGTGGACGGAGCATGAAATGCAAAAGAATAGATTCCTGCGTCCCGTTCAACAAGAGACGAAAGCCACATTTATACTTGTGCATATCACTGCTCTTTGCCTTAGTGACAGTGTCATAAGATACCTGCATTAGAAGTCCAGTTTTAAGTGGATTCCCCAGGAAAACCTGACTCTGGGGAAATGAAATGCCTTGTTTGCTTTGATGAGGATTAAGGTGCGAGTCTGTACTACCTTGTTAATTGGAAAACAAATATCTCTCCAAAAAATGTTGCACTCTGTCTTTTAGAGGAAAAAAAATTAGTTTATCTTTCTTCCTACCTTCCATTACCTGCTGTTTAAACAAAACCTAAGCAAGCTGGGACCAACTGACAGCACATATTATTTTCCCCTTCCTTAAAAAAAAAGAAGTTCTGTCTGTTGAATCCTACTGACCATTGCACCATCCTTGCATTGGCCTGATGGACATCTATGCAGAAAATTGTCGCTTTATGAACAGATATGTGCAAAGAGGGAAAAGTCTAGTGTTCGGTGCTTGGGAGATTCTGGGACTTGTGTGTTCAAAGGGAACGTTTCCAGTCTCTGATCCGAATCACCCTTAACTGCTCACTCTTATTTGCATGTGTCTAAGCCCACATTCAGGGGTGAGCCTCTGATGGAGCTGGAATGGGTATTCTGGCAATGGTTTGGAGCAAAAGAGCTCTTTGTATTTCTATTCAGTAAGGCAGGGAGAAAGCAGAGGTAGGTCCTTGAGAAGCCACTGAGTTGTAAATTTGAGAAACTCTCAAGTAAAATGTTGGGAGTTGCAGTCAAAAACATCTGGAAGGCATCCATTTGGGGAGGTGGTCTTTGAATCAGAGCAGAGGTGGACAATTGTGGAGTGGGAAAGGGCCATTTTTAATGCTACCACCCTTGACGGGTTGGTTGCACTGTCTCATTTGGGAATTCCAGAAGTGAAGTTGCATCAGTTCAGTTTGGGCTGTTTTTCTTTCTTTTTTTAAAGAGGGGTGTTGGTTGGGGAACTCTGAGGGATGAGGGAAGTAAACTGCTACCTTTGTAGCCAGTTGTGGATGCCTTTGGCCAGTTCCATGCAAAATTGTTGTTGCTGTATGACTTCAAGTCGTTTTTGACTTATGGAGACCCTAAGGTGAACCTACCATGAGGTTTCTTGGGGCTGAGAGTCACTCAGTGGGTTTCCATGGCCAATCAGGGAATTAAACTCTGGTCTCTGGGTTTGTAGTCCAATGCTCAGGCCACTAGACCACAATGGTTGCCTTAGCATATCCCAAAATCAGTGTGACCATTTTCTTTTAAATTGGGGAGCAGCCTGGGTTCCTCCAGGGGTTTCTGGGGATTTCAGAGCCTGAACTTTGGGATTGCAAGGGCTGCCCATAGGCTGTACTTTGCTCATGCGCTGCCATAATAGTAGAGATCAGGGGAAACTCTGGCATTTCCACACTACACTGTTCTAGTGCTATTATTCCACTTTCAATAGCCTGGGGAATTCTGGGGTTTGTAGTTTCCTGAGGCCAAAGAGCTCTCTGGTTGAGAATTCTAAATGCCCCTCTCTAAATTGCAAATCCCAGGATTCCATAGGAGACTGGAAGTGGAATAATAGCACTATAACCATGTAGTGTGGAAATGGCCTCTTTTGGATCAGACTCACCACTTTGCCTGCTGCATATCTTACCTGGATTGTCATATTGTGAATTACTCTGAAATCAATTTGTTTGGTTGAAGAAAAAAAAATCTTTGTCTTTGGTTAAAAAATGGGTGAGGGTAAAATTCAAGCGGCACAGCCTTGTTGACATGGAATGTGAAAGCTATTTAATTTGATTTTTAATTGGCCATTTCAGATGGGAGCGCTTGATCTCCCGGTATATGCAGCCTAGCCTCAGGGTTACAGCAGACTCTGTGCATGGGCAAATAAGATGATTGCTTGATTATGAAATTACTCGATCATGGCTGTGATTGCAGGTGCGCGCAGGAAATATTTTTAATTTGCTGCAAATCAGGAATAAGCTGCTGAGTGTTTGCAAATATGTCGTTCTGGTTGGAATACTGCACCGTCTAATGCAAGGGCTGCCATTATTACTGTTGCCTGGTAGTCGGGGGAGAGAAACAAAGTTTGCTGAGTGCTTTCTGACTGCAGAGGAAGATCTAATGCTGTTATCCCTGAGCGCAAATCTTGCCTTATGTTGTCAAGTAGAGGATTCCAGCCTATCACTCACTAACACTCCTGACTGGAGATCTCTGTTCTGTGAGATAAGAGGATTCTAGTTCTCTATTCCTTGTATTTGGGACAATTTTTTATCCCAGCTTTTTTTTTTTTTTGCAAAAGTGCAAATGCCCCCTTGCTGCAAACACACACACACACACACAAATGCAAGGCAATACTTTGCAACTCGGATTGCTTTGTTGCTGCTGCTGATATCCATCTTCAGGTTAACTCTGGTGACTTTATTTGATGCTGTAGCCCCCGAGGGACAAAAGAACAGCCAGCCACAGCTCTATTGTGCTTCAGCCCAGCAACTAGTGAGAGACCCTGAGTCCATGTTCTAAGAGGTATTTGGGTTTGCTTGGGAGTGGCGGCCCATGAATGGAGGGTCTGGGGGAAAAATGGCACCTGATTAGTTGACCATGCCTGCATTAAAGCAATGGTGGAAATTATTTAACCCACTAAATGCTGGATCGCAACTCCCATCAACCCTAGGCAGCATAGTCATGGGCAAGGAATGCTGGGAACTGCCACTTCTGGAGGGCTACATGATTCTCATTGCTAAATTAAAGCTTTGATACTTTTGGTAGTCTTAAATAGAGTAGACCCACTGAATCAGTGATATTTGCATATGCATTGATAGATCAATCAATAATTCATCCAACAGCCTGATGCTTGTTGGGGCTATTGTTAAATTCATACCTATATGTCACGTAGGGATGGGAGTTATGTCGTCCTCTGATGTTCTTGAACTGGATTTCCCAGCATTTCTTCACCATTTGGTATGCT
Source organism: Ctenosaura bakeri (assembly GCA_948474755.1). Lineage (NCBI taxonomy): Eukaryota > Metazoa > Chordata > Lepidosauria > Squamata > Iguanidae > Ctenosaura > Ctenosaura bakeri. Next base: position 265,929 of record CAOLHI010002094.1, on the reverse strand, counting down.
GGTTAGGGGCTGTTGGGATTTGCAATCGAACAACATGTGGAGGAAAACATGATTCCCATTTGTGGCTCCAAGTTCAAGGAATTAGACTTAAGCCATTTCTACATTAGCCTGTTATAACACTATGTTTCCACTTGCAACATCCTATGGAATCCTGGGGTTTGCAGTTTCAGGAGGGGCCGGAAAGTGGAATCATAGCGCTATAACAGGCTAATGCGGAAATGGCCTTAGAAATTTCAAAAGCTTTACTCAGGAACATTGAAGGAACAACAGCAGATCTTGATGTTGCCAAACTAAAGGACTATTGGATTTGCAGTGCTATATAATTGTTGTGTTTTCAAAATTAGTGCTACTAACATTCCATTTAATGGTTTACCCAAAACAACACATTTCCTAGGTTTTCTGTCCCACTCCTATTTTCCCACTCAGCTTGCCACAGTCCAACTTTGCAGCCATGCCTGCTCACTCTTTTATCACAGGTCATTACAATAACATTCTCTGTTCCCAGACTACCCAGCCATCAATGGTTCGCATCATCCCCACCCACATAGCAAAGTCATCTACCTAAAATGTGACAGGAAGAGCTCAGCTAAGCTGACACCACTCTAGTGTAATATGTAGCTTGGCCTTAGGTGACATCTCTTTTTATACCAGGGATGGCAATCTCTCCTATGGTCCTAACCCATTTGGCTTAGTATAGGGGTGGGCAAAGTACAACTTATGACCTGCATGTGGCCCTGGGACCCTTGATAGTGTCTCTGAGGCTCCCCAGAAGCCCCAGACATCCCTTGGGGGCTTCTTGGGGGGCATTTGTTCCTTCAGCACCCACCAAAATGCACCCAAACTGCAGAAATGTTCATTCCCTAACCCTGCAAAGTCCCTCAAACTTGTCAAAACTGTAGGGAAAAAAAATGCCACCAAATCTATCCAAGTGGCTGTTAGAAATGACATTGTGTGACATTTGGGACATACTGAAACCATTGCTATGGTCCACCAGATGGGCAAAGGATGGGCAAATAGATCCCTCCCTTTGCCCCATTGCGCACCCCTGGCTTCATAGTTGGGGTTGGATGGCTGTTCAGCACAGTCCATGAGAACCCTGGAGTGATTTAACAGAATGTCATTGATTATTGATTGAAATGTGGTGCTCAGCTTTATAATCTTCATCCAGTTGTCATGGGAGTTAGTTAATAAAGGTCACTTAAAGCTTCAGATATCAATGAGAAGTGACAAAAGAGAATGAGAGCTCTTGGTCAGGCTGTGAATGGCAGGGAGCAGAAAATTCACACAGCAAACTTCCCAAAGGTAGAAAAGTAGTAGCAGCAATAGGTAAGAAGTTATGGTCTTCATACTTACACATACCTTCCATTTATGGGCCTATATCCAAAAGTTAGACTCAGTTAAAGTAAACCCATTGAGGCAAGCAGGTTTGCATATGTCTCCTCCTACCTCTCAATGATTGATTCTGTGGATCCACTTTAGTTAGGACAAGGAATTGGATGCAAGCCCTTGTTTAAGGAGATCTGCTCAAAGTCAGCACAGTGTTCCTAAACCTGGTTTCAAAGATCCCTGAATCTGGTTTCCGTTAGGGATATAAATCTATGTAAATTCCATTGCCATATGCAAGAATGAATAATTTTACCATTTTTCTCCTCATTGCATCATTGAAAACTGTGCAGTATTTGGAGACTACTCCATTTGGGTCAGATACACTGCAAAGAAAAAAAAAAGGCACATTTTTTATGTGCAGAAACTGGCATTTCCTGCACAGCAAACAAGTTTCCTATGCAGAAAACATTTCTGTGAAGATGTTTCTGTTGCCTTCTGCACAGAAAGTGCTTCTTTACACACAGGAAACATGTTTTCTGTGCACAAAATGCTGCCTTCTCTTAAAAAAAAAATTGTGCATTTTTCATTCATTTTCCTGGCTTCTGGGGAAGAGAAGAACAGTCAGGCAGAATTCCATCATGCCAGAGCCAGAATGTAATGTGGGAATGGTCACTCTTTTCTCTGTTTCTGGCATCCCCTGTTTATCTCTTGGTAACCCTCATCTGCCTTGTTTAACGTCTCGATAGGGAAGGGGAGATCACTTTTGTTAAAGGGCTGTACTGACTGCTTGCAAAGAGATTTTGAGCCAAAGGTCTTTTGCATCCTCATGTTTGCAGGTTGCTAATTTTTGGCATGAATGGACATACAGAAAAGACAGCAGTGGCGCAAGACATAACCTGCCACCTGAGCTGAGAGGACAAGCACTGGTGGCTCCATTACTTCAGAGCAATAAATATATTGTTGGGGTTTTACAGCAGCTGCTCCCAGTTCTCCAGGAATACTTTGCAGAAACTACGTGTGGTGCTGAACAAAGAATGATGCAAAGCAATAGGTTCAGCACTTTGGATAGCTCCTGATATATATTGCTATAAAGCTGAGAATATCTCCTGTAAAATCCAATGTAGGTCCACTTGAATTGATCAGAGCCACCGATTGCCTCTGGTCACTCCTTTGCCTCTTTGTTTCTCATCTGGCCACTGCCCACCCAACCACACTGGGTGGCCTTAATCTCTGGAAAGTGGTCACATTTTTCGGAAAGGGGCCTCTCTCAGAGCAAGACACTGTAGAAGAGGTGGCCATGGAGAATGTCAGTACTTCGATAGTCACTGAGACTACTGCCCTTTAGTGCCTTGCTTTGAGGAAGAGCATGTCAGAGTGATGTGGGCATTTTTCATGGCCATGATGCCACATTGATTCCACCACCTTGTTGTTGGTGGAATAAGATGAGGAGACCCTTCCTTGTGATATGAGCAGTGAAATTCACTACCTTTCCCTTTCCATTACCTGGGGCTGGTACTTCACCACATGTCTACTCTTTCCAAGTATCTCATCTATTGTTTCCATATATTCAGGTTGAAATCAAGGCTAGACCCCAAATGCCTTTAGGTTCTGAACATCTAACATGTGTCTTACAAACATGGAGCATACAAATAGCATGTTTGGACCCAATATGCCTTGGAGTGATCATGCATAGAAAGTTATCACCTCAAAAACACTCCATTTAGATGATTACAGAGAGATCTACAGACAGGGCATAGGGCTAAGGTGAGTATAAGGGAAAGATGTCACTTGATCTAGTAGTCAATAGTATTAGGATTTGACTATCAGGAGTTGCCTGTGAAGAATCAAAAGGTGAGACAGAGTCTGGGAACAAGCCAGACCCAGGATTAAGAACGTGAAGAAATCTCGCCAGTGCCAAGGCATTAATTGACCCAGATGTCTTAATAAGTCTCCAACTATCTCAAGGGATCTTGAGTCTAGTGCAAGACCAAGATGCCATTTTTCACATTTTTTTTCCATTCCTGCAAAACATTGTTGCATTGTTACATGCCTTCCTGTCAACTGTGATTTATGGTGATGCTATCCTAGAGCCAGTGTGGCTTTCAGTGTTGGACGACAACCCTGGAGAACAGGGTTCAATTCCCAGTTTGGCCATGGAAACTTACTGGGTGACCTTGTGCTCATTATACAGCCCCAGAAAACTCTGTGATAGGTTGCCTTGGGGTTGCCGTAAGTCAGAAATCACTTGAAGGCCCATGATGACGACAACAACAGCAAATCCTTGGCTAGATGTATTCAGAAGTTTGTCACTGTATTCCAATGAATACAGCCTACAGCACTTTGTATTCCTTGGTGATTTCCCCTCCAAGTACTAATCAAGTTTGACCCTACTTAGCTTCTAAAATCAGCTAGAATCTGGTGCCTTCAGGGTACTGAAGCAATATTTGTGTTAAATAGACTTTACCTAAAAATGCTGTTTCTGCACAAAAGTGCCATCTTTACTCTTTCTAAAGATAAGCATTAATACTCGCACACAGCAAGCACAAAAGGGCAGGTGGGCCGATGACAAAGACACAAGCAACCAAGGCCACCACTTCTCTAGTTGCTGTGCAACAAGACAACAATTGTTGCATGAGCCAAAGCTTAACATTTTACAAATATGCACCACAAACACTTTACTTCCATCTTGTAAAGGAGTGTGTGTGATATTTCCTTTTCATTTTTTCTGAAAAATTCCACTGGGAAAAAAAATATTTTTAAAGCCCCATGGCTTCATCTCTGTGTGGAAATAGAAAGAACTTTCACAGATATGACATTAGTTGCTCAGCTTTGGTATTCAGTGGAAGGGTTGTGTGGTACAATCACTTATTTAGCTACCTGAGCGTGAATTTGACCTGTGCAAACATAATGTAAGATCTTGGCTCAGATTTTTAAAATCTCAAATTAATTTCTTCATGCAGATGAACGAATTGGAAAGGTTTGGATCAAAATTAAACCTTCAGGCATTTGCACTTGAGAAGGGCAACTATTCCTAGTAACGTAAAGTCATGTTATACCTCTCTGCTATGAAAGCATTAAAACAGAGGAGCCTCTTAGGAAAAAAAAGGTGGCAACCCTGATACAGTATGACAAAGATGGTGGAATATACAAGATTTCAAGAGGTAAGACTTTTAATAACCCAGCACTCAAAAGCTGGGGAGGTGGGCTAGGAAAATCTATCCATTTTGCCTTCTCCTCCATTTAGGTTCTAAAATTTGTGAATTTTTATCAATTCTTGTTAAAAAAAAGAGAGAAAGAACCAAACTGTCACTCATTCCTCCTCCGCGGGCCAGCGTTGCTTGTAGACCAGTGCTTACAATGACGGCCACAGTCCTGATTTGGTTTGGATGGATTGATGTAGCCTTTGCATTCCGGGGTTGTTCTCCGACTTTGTGCGAGATGAACAATCTGGCCATACTTTTCCTTGGCTTGAAGTGCTATAATAGATATAAATTGCTGTGTGCCGGCCTTACAAGGGTTTTGATTATCTTGTTTCACTCGTTGGGATGTACTGTATATTCAATGCTAATCAGGTTAGCTCATTTCCAGTGAATATCGTTTTGGTCTTTTTCAAAATTAAACACTTTAATCACGATAGATGTAATTTGGTTTTGATATGTATGATTCATAACGATCGCTGCATGACGATTAGATTACTCGCTGGTGAGTTGGGAAGTAATGAAATTGGCCATATGTGTTTTCATCGATTTGCATCCATGGATGAAGTTGTGCCTGCTTTGAAATACTGAGTGGATTTTGATTGAAAACATAGATGGGGATTGTGTAGATGTCTAGACATCTTTGGACTGCAGTTCTCAGCACTCCAAGGCAAACTCAGCCAAGGGCAAAACAGGTCGGCAGTCACAACCCAACAACATCTGCAGGTGTGAGTATGCTGTACACTGTCAATTTGTGATACAGTATAACTGGCGATAAATATTGTTTAACTGGCGTAAAATAAATAAATATTATTTAATAAATAAAATAGATTACATCAAGGGAGGTAGTGGTACCACTCTATTCTGCTTTGGTTAGACCTCATCTGGAATGCTGTGTCCAATTCTGGGCACCTCAATTCAAGAAGGTTATCGACAAACTGAAGCATGTCCAGAGGAGGGCAACCAAAGTGGTGAAGGGTCTGATGAGCCATGAAGCCCTCTGAGGAACAGCTTAGGGAGCTGGGTGTGTTTAGTCTGCAGAAGAGAAGGTTAAGAGGGGACATGATAGCCATGTTTAAAGATTTGAAGGGATGTCATGTAGAGGAAGGAGAGGGCTTGTTTTCTGCTGCTCCAGAGACCAGGACAAGGAGCAATGGATTCAAGCTGCAGAAGAAGATAACTTCCTGATGGTCAGAGCTATCCAGCAGTGGAATCTGCTGCCTGGGTGTGTGGTGGAGTCCCTTCCTTCTTTGGAGGTTTTTAAGCAGAGGCTGGATGGCCATCTGTTGGGAGTACTTTGATGTGCATTCCTGCATGGCAGAAGGGGGTTGGACTGGATGGCCCCTGGGGTCTCTTCCAGCTCTATGATTCTATAAATCTCATACTCGTGGCTAAATGCCAAGTGGACAGGACTCAAAATGCTCCAGGACATCTAAAACAGACAATTTATTTTTGATACCAAGAAGCCATGGAGTAGTCTTCTAGCCCTGTATCATGCAGCCATGGTGTTATGGACTAGGAGCCCTGGTGGTGCAGTGGTTAAATGCCAGTACTTCAACCACAAGGTTGTGAGTTCGATCCTGCCGGGCTCCAAGGTTGACTCAGCCTTCCATCCTTCCTCAGGTCGGTAAAATGAGTACCCAGCTTGTTGGGGGCAATTAGCTAAAATACATTGTAAACCGCTTAGATAACACTCAGTTGATAAGCGGTATAGAAATAAATGCTATTGCTATTAAGCCATGAAGTCCACTTTCTCCGGGACAATGGTCAGAAGGTACTTATTTGATGTCACCGTTGAAAAGTTCCCCTTTGAAATGGGGACAAGTCCTGGAAGCTTGAAGGTTCTCCGTTTTGATAATGCAACGATACCACTTGACTTTGTGTTGGGTGATTAGGCTTAGCTGTGCTTAATTAAGGTTTGTGGAGCATTGGGTTTCACCGATGAAGGGCGTCGTGCAAACAGAGAGAGGAGGGCTGTGGATTAGAACAAGGTGAATCTGTGCGTAGTCTTTCCGTCCAATCCAGAGTCTGACTTGAGGGTCATGTTAAATATAACTTGCCCTGATAGGAATCATCAATAAACCTTCGAAAGAATGGGGGAAATGCCCTCCGTTGCATACCTTTAGCAATCGCTCTCACCTTGCAATGCGCTCATTTCCCTCTAGTGAAACAGTATACGATAAAAACGGTGATGAAGCTCAGAAAAACACTTTCCTATCAAGGTCCACCTTACCTCAGTCAACACTTATTCCAAATGGGGTTCAGATTTCAGCAACAGATGGACCAAGAACCAAAAGAAGCAGGGTTTGAATTTTGGCCTTGAATTTTGGCCAAGGTCTGCCTGCATTGATTTATTTACTATATTCCTGTCTCACTTTTCAGAGAGTTATTCCTTCAAAGCAGCTCACACGAATAAAAGAGAGAGGCAGGCCCTGCTGTTAGGGGTAACAATTAAAAAGAAATAAAAAAGCCATTCAAGCAAAGGGGAGAGAAGGGAAATGGTTAGAGGTAACAAATCCTGATTCCACTCACCCTTGATGTGTTCAAGAACAAAAATGAGAAGACGGGTTCTTGCAGAAGAAAATGTGTACATTTTTTATTTTTTCCTTATTTAAATATTTCTATCGTGGCTTCTTTCTGCAGATCTGAGTGGAATATGCCTCGACTAATTTAGCTGTGTACAGGTGACCTGAAGGCATAAACATACACGCACAAAGAAAAGAAAAGACTTAAAAAGGCTAAAAAAAAAATCCTATTAAAGCATTTAGCAGGTTAAAAGACAGATCCAAGCACGTAAAAATAGTTTAAAGTTATTTCATAGAATCAAAGGAACATAGAATTGGAAGAGACCACAAGGTCATCAAGTCCAACCCCATTCTGCCATGCATGAATATATCATCAAAGCATTCTGGATAGACGGCCATTCGTAAAAATCTCTAAAGAAGGAGACTCCAACACACTTGCAGGCAGTGCATTCCATTGTCAAAAAGCTCTTACTATCAGGGAGTTCTTCCTAAAGCTTAGATGGAATATCTTTTTTTTAAAGTTTGAAGTCATTGCTCCATTCCTGGTCTCTGGAACAGCAGTAAATAGGCTTCCTCCATCCTCCATATTACATCATTTCAAATTGCTTGCTCCATCCTCTATATAACATCCTTTCAAATATTTAAACATAGCTGTCATGTCACTTCTTAACCTTCTCTTCTGTAGGCTAAACATACCCAGTTACCTAAACTGCTCCTTCATAGTTTCCAGGCCTTCTACCATTTTGGTTGCCCTTCTCTGGATACATTCCAGCTTGTCAATATCCTTTCTGAACTCTGTTACCCAGAACTGGAGACAGTTTCCACACTACACTCTTATAGTGCGATGATTCCACTTTCAACATCCTATGGAATCCTGGGGTTTGCAGTTTCGGGAGGGGCCGGGTGGCCCCTCCTGAAACTGCAAACCCCAGGATTCCATAGGATGTTGAAAGTGGAATCATCGCTCTGTAACAGGCTAGTGCAGAAAAGGCTTCTATCTTAGTAAGTAGACTTACATATGTGTGAATTAGAATTGCACAATTGTGTAATGTCCATATGCAGGAATGCTATTACGTTACTACGTAATAGAGCTGGTAAAGCTACCATTGTGCAGGAGAAGCAATGAGCACCATGCAGTCTTGCTGGTGTCCTGTTTTGCATCTTTATGACTCAGTAAAGAGGTTTCTTATCTCTGCTATATATAGCTAGGTATAGTGCACCCTCCATATCTTTAGGGGTTCCATACTGAGAAGCCCTGTGTAAAAGAAAAAAAATGTGATAGTACCACTCCATTCTGCTTTGGACAGACCCCACCAGGAATCCTGTGTCCAGTTCTGGGCACCTTATTTCAAGAAGGCTATTGACAAGCTGGAACGTGTCCAGAGGAGGGCCACCAAAATGGTGGAAGACCTGGAAACCACGAAGCCCTGGGAGGAGCGGTTTAGGGAGCTGGGCATATTAAGCCTGGAGGAAAGAAGGTTAAGAGGAGACATGATAGCTGTTTTTAAATATTTGAAGGGATGTCATATGGAGGATGGAGCAAACCTGCTCTCCGTTCTTACTTTCAGCAGTCAGAAGTTCTGTGTAAATTACATCTGGAATCTGCCGAAAGGATGAAAAATGCAGTAACAACGGAAGAGTTTTGTAAGCAACAAAGCAATGCTCTTAGCGGAAAGAGAGTTTTGTCTACTGTATCCTAGAAAGCTAGCCCCCAAAGCATGCAAACAGCTGTTGTGATCATCTGTTGTGGGGAACAGCTGTTGTGATGGATTTCTTTTTTCTTGGAAGAAATCCCCTTTGGAATCAGGAGAACTAGTTATTTGTGGCAGAGGTCATCGAAAAGAGGGAATACCTAGTAGTATGAAAACTATTACACGTTGTTCTTTGTGTCTTCTTCCTTTGTGTGGTGTTGGTGTTGGTGGGTATTATTGTGTTCAGAGGCCTTGAGTTCTTTTAAGTAATAGCACAGATCCATTGTTTTGGCCAGCCATCCTAGTCTTCCCTGACTCCTTAATGGAAAACTGGGGTGGACGATTAGACCAAGACACTCTAATCCAGCCTCGATCAAGAAATGATTCTGCCACAAATGTTATAGTTCTAAATCTCGCTCTGAGACCAGACCTGAGATGAAAGATGAAAACTTTCATCATGCTGAGAAAAATCAGAGAAACAGTGAGATTTGTTCATGTTCCTAGAAGGACACCAGTGCTTTAAGGAAGGGACAAAATGATAAGCCTATAAGAAGGCATCTGAATGTTCATCTGGCCAGGTTGATCTTCCTTGACAGGTTAAGATCCTGTTCTTGTTTGAACAGCAAATAGTGTGTAGATCTGTCACTTTCTATAACTCTCAAGGCTCAAGTCTAATTTGGGTGTTAGGAAACCTGCACACAAGGGGAAGTGAGAATGAAGTAGCATTTGCCTGTTGTTCTCTTCATGGGGTGAGCAATTTTCAGATGAGAATCTTCCAGCACTCAGAGGAACACTAGAAGATCAGGTTTCCAAATCCCATGGAGAATCTCCAGGTACGGGGGTCTCCCAAAGAGACCTTCCACATATAGAATCAATGCAAAGACAAGAGGAAGAGAGTTGGGTATTTGTTTTGTCTGTTTAGGTTACCAGTTTTCATAATGCCCCCCAAGGTTTCAATTTCTCATATCCTTCCAGTTGTATGTTTGGCTGATCCCTAGATTTGAGACTTTTAAAAACATGTCTCTATGGAAATCTGGAGGTGTTATACAGCACCTTGTTCTCAGCATATACATTTTTGTATGCATTGCTTTCAACCTTTTGCAGGCAAACTTCAACTGTTATTTTTATAGAAACTTAGGTGCATACATCACTCATTAGTAAAAGTCATAGATGTAACATCACTCCACAGCACAGGCATTTTTTTTAGATCTTCTGTTTACATACCTTTCATCCTGGGAGAGAAGACAAATTCATGCCTCCTTATCTTTGCCTGGTTCTCATAACACCTTCCCACCATTTTCCATTCTCCCCTTTGATCTTCTTCTCTTGCCTGGATACAAAGTGACACTGAAAAACTATAGAAATTAACCATTTGATGCCTTAGGATACTTTCCCTGTTCCACCTAGATATGTAGTTGTATGTAACAATAGCAACTGATACATGATATTGCTTCAGCAAACAATAGCTTTATTGGATCTAGCAAAGCAACTCTGTTACATGTACTACCGCACACATATGATGGGAGCAACACATCCTGATACACTATTTCCTCTTGGATCTATCTAATTTTGCAAACACTTCAAAAAAAAGAAACTACATAAAAGACTGCAAGCATTAAAGAACTGGAACCACATTATTTGTGTAAAAAGAGGGGCTGTTGTGTCAACCTGATATGACGGTGGTCCCATGAATGTAGGTAGGGGGAAGTGAATATGTGTATATTGCATAGCTTGGAAAAGTCGCTTCTTTGGTCTACAACTCCCAGAACCTCCAGCCAGCATTGTGGGAGCTGTAGTACCAAAAAAGAGCATTTCTAAGTCAAGAAGAAGTAGTAGTTTAGAATTTCAGGTTTCCTTCCCAGTTCTTCCCAGCCCCTTGGAAAGTGAAAAGGTGGATATTCGAGTGCAGAGTTTCTTATTTGGCATGGTGCTGACTCTCTGCGGCGTCAACCAGGCTTCAACAAATGACGTGACAATGAAAATTAGACCGAGGGTAATAAGAGAGTTCTTGCTATGCATTTATTACAGGTCAAATACACAATCAAGTTTGCTTTTTTCAACCACAGGGCAGGCTAAATGAGTGATAATTACGTTTGGATTGCTTAAGTGGGTTTAAAGTGCCATGGCAGAACATCAAATGGCGATGTAGTTACATACCAATAAAGATTTATTGTCATTAAAGCGTAGCCCTTGCAAGCCATCTGCCAATGCTCAGCCTCTAAATATAGAGTGATTTCCTTTTTCCTTTTTTTTTGCTTATGTAGCATTTGGTACATTTACTAGCATCAAACTTTTTTTTTAACAGCCTCCCTTGCCCCTGAATCAGCCTTAACGCGTTTTGCTGAATTCATGGCATCTCTTCACCAATACGGTTGGAGTTAGGAACAAAAGAAGGAAATTTGCATTAGTGGAAATTTTTTAAAAATTAATCTATCTGTTTCATGCTCAGTGAGATTATTAATGAAACCATCTGCATGGTCTTCCATTCCTGATATGAGACATTCATGAGGATCAGTTAGTACCTCTTTTTCTCCTCTATTATACAGAAATAAATGTGCAGGATTAGAATGCTTCTCATTCAAAAATGCACACAAGCCCACTTTAGCCAATGGGGGAATGTGTAAAAAGAGAAAAAAGTGGGAAATGTATCCCAAAATACTTGTTTGTATCAAAAGAAAAGGGAAAAAAAGTGTAATTCAGGTAGGTCATAGACACTGGGCTGATTTTGGGAATGGCTAAGAAAAATGGAATGTTTATATCCCTGTTGTTCTGCTCTCTATACAGCCCCTCCATTTAGTCCTAGCTGTCCCTTGATATGTCGTCCAGTGTTGGTTCATCATTTCCGCATGGCACTCGTATAGCGCGATGATTCCACTTTCAACCTCCTATGGAATCTTGGGGTTTGCAGTTCCGGGAGGCGCTATAACAGGCTAGTGCAGAAATGGCCGCTGTGTTGCTTTGAGGTTTTCTGGGAGCTGAGGGTGATGTGCCCAAGGTCACCCACCCAGTGGGCTTTCCATGCCAAGTGGGGAATCGAACCCTGGCCTCCAGGCTTGTAGCCCAGCACCCAAACCACTACAGCGTGCTGGCTCTCTACATAAACACGATGCAGGCTCTCAGCCTATATAAATATGTTCTTTCTGCTGTTATTGTGTGTCTTCAACTAATTTCTAACTTAGGACAAGCCTAGAGTGGAATTTTCTCTGCAAGATGTTTTCTGAGATTTGCCATGGCCTTCCTCTGAGGCTGAGAGAGTGTGACTTGTCTACAGTCTCCCAGTGGGCTTCCATGGTCAAGTGAGGATTTGAACCCTAATCTGAGAGTCCTATCCAACAGTCCTATCCACGACACCATGCTGGCTCTCTATATAAATATGTACAATGCACTTTTGTCTACTTAGAAATACATCCCTTGAGCACAAGAGAATTTGCTCCCAGGAACGTGAGTATGGGATTGCAGCTTTCACATTTGTATATCCAGGCTTCAAAGGACAGATGATTAAAGTGATTAAAATTAGTTCCTGTATTGCAGAGGGAGGAAATAGCATCTTCCAGCCAACCAAGCTGGCTCCTGAGGTTTTTGATTTCCACCTCTCAACCTTTCTCCAAGAGTTGGGAGATGTTTCTGCAAAGAGGAAGCAAAAGCAAAATGGACTTGCCTTTGCTGCCTCGGGGGACGCCTTACCCGCAAAACGCACACACACAAAGGCAATTGCTTCTCCGAGTAATTAAGGAACACAAATCCAAGACTATATTTTTTATTATGGGGGTGGTGCCTTGTTTGCTTTGCTGTGTAGCAATCAATTCTAGAGCGGGCTTCTGGTTTTGAAGAGCTGCGGTTAAAAGTGAAAATCTGATACCAGTGGATGCGTTGCGTTCTCTGTCGGGTAGACAAAAGCACTCCTTGTGAAAGAGGCTGCTGGTGACTGTCTCCATGATGGTGGTGATGAAAGAGAAAGAAGGGGGGAGGCTGGAGAAAGAAGAAGGACGATGGAGAAGAGATGTTAGAGAAGGAGAAAGAGGAAAATGTCAGTGAGATGGGAACAAAGAGGGAGGAAGAGGAAGGGCAGGGCAGAAAGAAAAAGGAAACGAAAGGCAAGGAGAAGAGCAAGAGAACTAGGATGGCAAAGATACCACAAAGGAGAAGAAGGACAACGAGGAGGGCTACAGAACTGGCTACCACAAAATGTACTGATGGTTGCCATCAGCTTGAACAGACCCAATTCCCCTTTTTACAGTCATACACGTTGGCAGCCAACGGTAGCCATTTGCGTAGCTTGACTAGTAGGCCCTGTATGAAAAAGTCCTCCCATTTTTCGTGCCTTAATTTGGAAGAGGAGGAGGAGAAAGAAGCAAAAGCAAGGCTCAGTAGTCCGCATGACACTCTTATAGCTCGATGATTCGACTTTCAACCTCCTATGGAATCCTGGAGTTTGCAACCTCCTATGGAATCCTGGGAGGCCAGCCCCTCCCGAAACTGCAAACCCCAGGATTCCAGAGGAGGTTGCAAGTGGAATCATAGCACTATAACAGTCTAGTGCGGAAATGGTCACTTTTATAGCACTATTATTCCACTTTCCACATCCTGTGGAATTCTGGAGTTTGTAGTTAACTGAGGCCAAAAGAGCTGCCTGGCTGGGAATGCTAAAGGCCCCCCCCCTAAACTGCAAATCCCAGCAATACACAGGATGCTGAAAGTGGAATAATAGCACTTTAACAGTGTAGAGCAGAAAGGCCGTGTGTGTGTGTGTTTATTTGATGGCCTGTTGGGATCCTTGCAGCTCTGTGATTCTATGAAAGAGTGGAGGGGACTGTTACTTTTCTGGGCTCTGAGGCAAACTAAATTCTCCCCCGCTTGGGACAAGCTGACTGCAAGACCGCTGGAGAGGGTGAAAAATCTTGCAGTAAGCTGCCGGGCTGGACCAACCTTCCCTTCAAGGAGAATTCATTACTGTAAAGTCAGGTTACATCATAGTTGCATTAAGCGTTATTGATGGTCCGGTGAAGGGAAAACAAGATGTTTATTACATTCTTGGCTCCAATGCATCTCCGTTGCTGCTCGGCTTCCTCCTCCGTCCGTTGTGACACTAAGGCTTTGTTAAGTGGCTGGTTGTTTCCTCGAGCATGTGCACACCAGGGGGAAATGGGCAAAACCACCAAGTTGGCCTTGCTCATTAAATGGTCATAATACTGACGAATGCTTGCTGGTGTGGGCGGGAAGTGGGGGAAGGAGAGAGAGAGAGTAGGTTTCTCCTTAGGAAAAAGCTGCAAGCTGCAAGAAAGTAGGTCTATTGAGGGATGCTTGTGGGCTAGGAATCTCATCAATACCTGTCAGTAGGGACAGATGGCTGGGGCTGATGGGCATTGTAGTCCAAGGCATCGGGAGGATGGATTCCCATCTCCTTTTGTAAGCCAACCAACATGCTTTCCCTTCCTTTTCAGACTAAATGTCCATAGAACTCCTTAGTCCTGCTGATGCCCCAGTTCTTTCAATTTCAAATGTGGTGACTTTTTCTTTTTTTTTATAAAAAATGCTTCAAGATGTATATAAAAACATGGAGGTTTATTGTAAAAATGTAGATGAAACCTGGATTTTTGCAACAAGTGTGCATTCTGGACTGATATTTTTAAAATTAAAAATAGTGCAAATGACTGTAGAAATACAACAGAGCAGATACCGGAATGATACTGGTATGGAGCCAAAATAATGCAAACAACTCACCCTCTGCACGTAATCCTCATGTTGTTGGATGAAATCTGACACCAAAAAGATGGAGCGTACTTTATGACTATGGAGTTACATGGTTGTTTTGCAAAACCACCCTTGTAACTGATTGCAACATTGCAGTATTGAATGTGCAACATGATGTGTGCAATGAGTGATGTGCACAGTTTGCAATAAGCAATGTGCAAGGGTGTGAAATGTGCATGCATATGTACACACAACTATGCACACAGTGCGATGGCACCATACACACAACTCTGCAATAAGTCAATAAGAAACATTTTGCATCAAACACCATTCTCTTACCACTTCCATAGCAGAACTGACAGAAGTGTAAGACACCAACAGGATTCTGATTATGCTGTTATAATCAGAAGTAACTAGTTGCAGCTAATATAGTCCCCTGAAAAAAGTTACTTTGGGAGTAATAAAGGAGTAGTGAAGTTCAATGCCAAAAGTCATGAGGCAGACAGACATTTTGCATCAGAAAAAAAAGTCCAATTACTTCTCTGGGAACTTTTGCATGGGTAAGACACCAGTGGGATTCCCATCAAAGGCTGCTGCTCTCTTGTTGAATGGACTTTTAAAAAATTTGGATGGGTTTTTGGCTCCTTTCAAATCAAGAAACTTGTCCTTCTGGGCTTGCTAAGTGTGGTTTCAGTGTTTAGCTCCACAAAGGAAACAGAGGCCATTTCCACACTAGACTGTTATAGTGCTATTATTCCACTTTCAACATCCCATGGAATCCTGGGGTTTGCAGTTCAGGCCCCTCCCTAAACTGCAAACTGCAGGATTCCATAGGATGTTGAAAGTGGAATCATAGCACTATGACAGTCTAATGTGGAAATGGTCAGACAGGTTGCATGAACTGGGGAAGCCTTGATGAAGAACAACAGGGTTTGGAATCTTTCATACCACAGAAGCCTAGTGCTATGATTCCACTTTAATTACCATGGTTCTCTCCATGGGATCCTGAGACTGGTAGCTTAGGGAGGGATACTTAGAATTCTCAGTCGGAGAGCTTTATTTCCTCACCAAACTACAAACCCAAGGATGCTGTGTGATGCATCCATGGCAGCTCAAGTTGACTCACAGGGTGTGTAGTGCGAAAGGGCCCATGGTCTTGGTCATGCTCTCAAGTCTTCTTCAGGCTGTTGATTTCTCCACAGGATTCCTCAGTGTGCCATTGGTTTGCCCTTGCCTTCCTCTTAGGCCATTTTTGCACTACATTGGCCCTTTCTGTACAAGGTGAGGCAATTGCTCCATGCCGTTACCTACCACTTCTTCTGGGGTCTGAAGCAATGTGGACTGCCCCTGAAGCCCTTCCGCAAGGCTCCTCCTTGGTCCAGGGTAAATCAGAGCAGTGTGAGGTCTGTAGATCTGCACTGCTCCGGCTTCCAAGACGGCAGGTTCTGGTTTCCAAAATGGCACCTTCCAGTTGGTTGTGGGTCCCGACCAACCGCTGAAGCTCACCATGCCTAAAGCCCACCCTCTGCAGATCGCAGGCTGGCATTGGTGCGAGCCTGCGAATCTGCACAAGGGAGCGGGAACGCAATGGCGCGTTCCAGGAAAATAAAGACCTGCTTTTTCTGGTCTTTCACAAACACGCTGGAGGACCACTTGGGGTCGTTTTGGAGCAGACTGAGGTGCGCAAATCTGGTAAGTAGTCCGCTCCTAGTCCACTCCAAGGTGCAGACGACCTCCGTGAGAGGACGCACTGCCCCTTCTAATCGTCGGGTGTGGAAATGGCCACTGTTATAATGCTAACGTTCCACTTTCAACATCCTATGGAATCCTAGAATTTGCAGTTTAGGGAGAGGCCATTCGAATTCTCAGCCAGAGAGCTCTTTGGCCTCAGCAAACTACAAATTCCAGACTTCTACAGGAGGTTGAAAGTGGAATCATAGCACTATAACAGTGGAGGGCGGAAATGTCCTAAGCCTTAGAAAGGGTATGATTTTTTTCCCCTCAAGGTCACCCAGTGAGTTTCCATGGCTGAGCAGAGATCCAAACCTGCTTTGCCTGGAATCCTAGCCCAACGCTCAAGCCATACCATTGAAAAACAAGCTCTTTTGTGAATATTCTTCGCATCATGACTAAAAAAAAAGGCACTTACAAAAATGAATGCCCACTTCTGAACATGTGGCTTCCTTTGAAGTCGGGACTTTCTTCCTACCTGCTGTGCATAATTCACAAGAAGAAGAAAAAGAAGTAGAAACCCAGCATTACGTGCATGAAAGAACGAGGGAGCAGAGAACAGCCTGCTTGTTTTCTCCTCGGTGGGATTTACCATTCCAATTTTCAGCCATGCCGAAAAAGAAAGAAGAGAGAAGGGTCTTAGTGGGGAATCATTTGTCAAGCTCTGCCAAAATGATGAATCTTTATCCCCTGCTGTAAAAATGTTTTTTTTTTCTTTCTTCCAGTTTGGGCATCCACCCATGGTTTGAAACCACACAGGCTTAAATCTGCAGTTCTGCCTTTCTCGTTATAGCAATTCCTGTTTGCAAAGAAGAATGGGGGCAATTTACAAAATTGTGGCGATGGTCATCTGAGAAGCTTACAGGATGTCATACTCCATTACGCTGGTGTAAAGCAGTTCTGGGGGCAGCCCACAGTGATGGTGGGAAGAAGATGGAAGAGAAAGGCATCTCTGTCACCAGACAAAATTCTCCTAGGAGCTCCTCCTGGGCACGTCAGGAAGTGGGGGAGGCAAGTTCCTCTTTTGTCAGAGTGGACTTCCCCCCATTTTCAAAGCACCCAAGGCCATTTGACCCCTATTATTGCACCAAGGACTCCACAAGCTCATTATGCCAGTCCATGTATATATTGCAGGATTTATACGTCCCTCAGATTTCAGGGTCTGGACACCCACTTCTCAGGGTCTTCAGGGCAAGGGTAAGGAGTGTTCCTTCAGCACCAGATAGTTTATTTACAGTAACATGCTCATTTTTGCTACCAGTGACTTTAGGTTAACTCAGGCCGACTCTGTAGTTATAAAAACAAACAGTATCCTTTATTGTAGTTGGAAAATTCTAGCATTCTCTCTCCCCGCTTATTCTAGGGCAAGTGGCGCTTAGCTAGCTTAGAATTTGTTTTTCCTTTGCATGTCAAAGCCTTTTACCTTTATACCTGAAGCCTCAGCTCTTGCTCTTTGTGTTATTTAAATGCATGGCTATGGTATTTGGGTGATCAGAGCTTGTGACCTAGGATCAACTGTGGGGTCACTGGCCTTATATAAAAGACTCCATTTTTGAGACCTCTCTCTCTTTGTCTTTTTGCTTCTACTTCCTCCCTCTCTGAGCATGCTTTGCCTCTCCACCGTGAATGAAGTGACTACCTTACCTAATCTTTTTGTTTGCTAGTTAGGATCTAGTCTCTTTACTGCATACGTGATTGTAAAATTCATTAGTAAACTTTTCTAAGGCCTTTTCCACACTTTGTTTTTGCAATGGGGCAGAGCGTCCTTCAGCGAGGACGTTTGCACTTGGGGGTGGACCGGGTCCAGACTACTTTCTGTAGTTTTGGACTTCAGCCAGCTCCAGAACAACCAGAAGTGGTCGCTCGCTGTGCTAAAACAGGTCTTTCAACAGCGCGGCGTGCCCCACTCCATGACTGCGCTTCGGTGTAGATTTGCAGGCGAGCACACCAGTCCAGTAAGTAACAGAACAGGGCGTTTTCTTCGCCAAGTGCAAAAAAGCCCTAAGTTTATAAACTGAAACTGCCTGCCTTGCTTTGCTTTCTAAGTCAGTCTCAGTTCAGGGAAGCCACACAGAGATTGGGACATGTTTCTTCTGCTACTCTACTAAAAGAAGACTGTTTCCTAACTGTTTCCTAACAGTTTTAGCTTTCATAGAGTTTTCCCCAAAGGGCTACACTCTGGGAAACTCCAGGTCCCACTATTTGTAACATTAAAAATAATGTATCTTGTCAAGGTTCATTTAAAATTCAATCTTGTTACATTAAACAGTTCAAACTTCTGACAATCTATGCCAATAACCCCCAGCCTTAAGAACCAGTCCTCTGTGTCTTTTTCTCAGCTCCTTAAACGCAAGCCAACCACTGTCTCTGGGCAAGATCTCATTGAAGGCTCTTGACAAGCAGAATCTCTACCTTATATATAATTCCTCTCATCCATAAGCCTCTTGCACACACATCATTGTATTGGGTTTCACTTTTAAGGTACTACTCCTGCTGCCTAGCAAACCACCAACAAGTTGCAATTGCATTCCAAATTGCTGACCCCCAAAGCAACTTTGTCACACATAGTTTCCTCAGCAAGGTACTGGCTTCCAATGTTAGCATTGTCAGGTCAGCATCATTCCAGACCCTAAGATTTCTGGGCCCAAACCTGAGACCCAGGGATGGCCTCTGGTGATGTCATGGAGCATGCCCTGGTGATGTCACAGAAGAGGAAGCACAGCTAATTAAGTTAGTATACAAACCCCTGGAGTTTTGGCAAGTTGTGACAATTAACAACTGCAGCAATTAACAATTAAATCAATTAAGCTTTGCAAATTGAAGCAAACTGTGCAGCCAGCTAGAAGAGCTCGTGTTTTTTTTTTAAAAAAAGTAGTAAATGATAAATACAGACATGTGGCTGGCAGAGAGCTCTCAGCTGAAGGTTTTGCATGTAGCCCTTGTTTCTTACCTGGAGCTGTTTGTGCAAAAGTTGGAGTATTTGCAGACCTGCCTCCTCCGTGGGTCTGATCCATGAAATCTAGAGACTTAAGTTGGTGTCTTGAGAGTGGGCATCCCTAAGGGATGTACACCTTGATGCATTTCTCACCAGTCATCCATGTATGCAATTAGTGTAGCTATGGCTGAGCTGGGGAAAAGATGCACTTTTGGATTACAACTCCAAAACCACTGTATTGCTCTGAATACATACTGCCTTAAATCTTACGCTCCCAGTTACCTCTGGTTTCAGAAGATAAGCAGAGCCAGGCCTGATTAGACTGTGCATGGGAGATCACCATGAAATAGCAAGGTCCTCCAGGAAGGTGTCCACAAGTTTTTTCCAAGCAGGCAGGGGATGGTTAGACCTTCATTCCACATGCACTTCAGACCAGCTGGAAACTGGGATTTCCACACAATTGTTGCATTTCAAGCATCGTTTTATTTCTCTACTCCAGCTGTTCTCGGGATCAGTGGCTGTGCCCAACCTTTTCTTTGGATGATGCCTTGACGCCACGTCAAATGTGATTGTTTCATGGACTCTTGTGAATAAAAGGCGCAATGGCTGTGTGGGCAAATGAGGTCAAGTGAGAGCAAAGAAAGAAGTGACAATAAAAGACCCAGTTGTACGCACACAAGCCAACAGCCACAGGAGGGAAATGACTGCTGTACAGTATCAAATTTTGTACATGGTTGACAAGCTGAACAGTTTTTAAATAATATTTATTTTGAGTCTTTCTGCCCTGCCCTTGAGCCAGAAAAGCTTACAAATCATTAATCTGACAGTTCGTTGCCCTCAGGCAGGTAATCTAAATAAGACACAAAACATAAGAAAAAAAGAATTGTAGCGGGAAGAGGATTATGTTCAGCACATGCTAGCTGCTCTTCTCCCCCACAGAAGACAAAGCAATGGGAATTGGAATGAAGGGAGGGCTTCTATCAGCTGTTGGGTCAAGGCATGATGAAGCTGTGCCTGGCTGCTCCCTTAAAGGAGATCATACATTCCAATAAGTTTTCAGAGTGATGGTTGTGACCTATAAGACCCCATACAGCTTGGGTCCAGGATACTTTTTCTCCCTATATGAGCCTGCCCAAGCTTTGAGATTTTGGGGAGAGGTTTTTCTCTCTGTCCCACCACTTTTCAAGCTACGTTGGTGGGCACAAGGGAGAAGGCCTTCTGCCCCCAGACTTTGAAACTCACTCTCTGGGCAGCTGATGGCTCCTTCCTTGCTCTCTTTCTGCCACCAAGTGAAAACTTCCCACTTCCTGCGGGGTTTTCAAAGACACAGCTGTATTAGTCTGGATCAGTGTGCCAAGGGTTCTTGTGGCATCAATGAGGCTGTGAGAAAGAATTTGGTAGCATAAGACTAAGACCATTTCCACAGGGTGTCGCAGTCCCGTGATAAGGACAGGATGGTAGTAGTCAATGGGTTGTACTTTTGCACGATGTCGTTGTGGTCTCGCTGCCATCTCGTCCCCACCTGTCATGATTGTGGGATATTTGCATAACGGAATAAATCCATTAAGTGCCTGTGATCACATGATGCTCCTGTCACTGCCAGCCATGCCAAAAGGATGGAAGAGCAATGGAACCATCCTTCCTCTCCCTCCCTCCCTCCCTCCCTCCCTCCTCCTTCCTTCCTTCCTTCCTTCCTTCCCAGTGCAGCAGGGCAAAGAGGCCAATTGTGCTAGGGAAAGAAGAAGGAAGGAAGGAAGGAAGGAAGGAAGGAAGGAAGGAAGGAAGGAAGGAAGGAAGGCATATGTCACTTGTGTTCTCTTCTGCAAGGAGCTGTCTGGGTGCAGAGGGGAGCATTCTCATTGCACTCCCTTCTCAGCATAGGCTCCTCCCGGATTGTAACTGGAGGACAACAGAAGGAGGTACAGTGTGGAAATAGCCTACTTCATCAGATGCATGGAGGGAGGTGCTGGGGGACAGACATTTATACCTATGAATTAGCAGATTGTATGTATGAATAGTAGCAGAAATGCAAAGCTTGTGGGTATAGTGTTGAGATGGCAAGTTCAGTTTTAACAATGGTTGTTGGGGGACCAAGGTAAGAGGAAAGATATTGGCTAAAACCAAAGTGAGTAGCTTACCATATAAATGGTGGAGGGACTTATTGGAACGTAGTACGACACGGGCTGGGAATCAGAAAGGGGATGTGATGAAACTGGGCAAGAGAGCCCTCATGAACTTGGGGTGCTAACTCGTGTTATGTGCAGTGTGCCAGGAAACTGTTGTCTCTGTTCGGTCCACTGTCAATGCAGGTCTCAGAACGGTCTGCAATGGGTTTCAATGGCTGGCCATTTCTGCACTAGCCTGTTATAGCGCGATGATTCCACTTTCAACATCCTCTGGAATCCTGGGGTTTGCAGTTTGCAGGCCTTTGAGGCCCCCTCCTAAACTGCAAATCCCAGGATTCCATAGGAAGTTGAAAGTGGAATAATAGCACCGTAACAGTCTAATGCAGAAATTGCCTATGTTTTATATATATTTTTTCTGATGTTTTGTATGTTTTTAAAAAATGTCCTATAAGCCACTTTGTATCCCAATATTGTTAAAATGGCAGGACTTTGCCATGTTGCCATTGCAAATTTCAAGTTGCACATGGAAATACCAGACTTTTAGAAACAGCTGTGCTCATAATATCCTTCATGGTGGTAATTAATAACCTGAGCATTGAATAATCACTGGTTAAATAATAGGACCACTGAGTATCAACCGAGGTAGAAAATATTCTGAGCTAGTTCCAGAAAAGTTTATGCAAACACTAATAAATATTAATCAACATTTATCAGTACAAGAAATGGCTTGACTTTTTTTAAAAAATCCTTTCTTTTATTCATGTCTTGTTGAAATCCCTCTGGGCCTGCATTATTAAAACCCAATATAGCCTTGTGTTCCCTTTTGAACTCAAGTCTAGAGAACCTCAGATTTTATTATATTTTGAGACAGTTCCTGCAAGTTCAATAACTTCGACTTTGCTCTGAGCATCCATTCTGATTGCCTGCACCAAAAACAGCTTTGGAAGTCTGTATCTCATTTAAGGAACAAGGAGAGCAAGCAGATGCTTGATTTCTTTTTTTGAGAGATAGAAGCAATTGTTGGGAAATGTGAGAGGTAGTACTGAATCCTTCGAGCACAGTAATCGATTGGCAAGGCAGAAACTGAACAACAGCCAGTCCCATGCCTGCCCTTCATTGGGTCTAACAAAGAAAATAAGGTGACATCACTGGTCAGATGGGCCACTATGGGTCTCGCGCACCATGAGGCAGCCTCTTGCAGTCTTGTAAGTAGTGACAACAGTGGACCATGGTCATTGGTTCTTCTTATCATGGTTGCATGTGAGAAACTGGACTTCTACTGAGAGAGGATTGGTGCTAAGGAGAGACCTATACCTATAAGATCCTGATCTTGTCTGTCCCTCTCAAAATATTCTGCTTTGACTCCTTCCAGGTTTAATCATTTCATTATTTTTAATTGCTAGAGAAACCTGTTGGAGGATGCAAGCCAAAGAACATTAGGAGCTTTCTGGCACAGTTTCACAGATTTTTCTTTCATTAGAGGACCCCATGCTTCCTACAGCTGGGAAGCAGCAGGGACTAAGACCAAGTCTTTGCTCTGGTCCTCTTGGCTTCCTGATTTATTTTGCATATCTGTGTAGCAGAGAGCAAGCTGGTGCCAGTCTCCAGAATCATCGCTCTCTGTTTTGGCAGGCATCTCTGCTAAGCAGGCCTCCATGCCAGCTTCAAAGCTCAATTGACACCCGGCGAGTATCCTCTGCTCCTTGGATACAGGTGAAATGCACCTTGATGGTTTCTGGACTGTGCACCGGGGAGGCTTGAAATCATTTTTTAAGGGCCATGATAAGCCAGAGGGCAATGCCTTACCCTCCAACAGTCCCAGTTAACCCTCTGGCATCTCATTTTTTCCAATGCTTTCAAAATATCCTGCTTTTTCTCTCCCCCTCTGCTTCAAGTGCTGAAAACCTTTTGCAAAGTTCAAAAGTAGTCTGCACTCAGGGCCTTTCCACACTACATAATTATTGCACTATGATTCCACTTTAACTGTCATGGTTTTGTTCAATGGAATCCTGGGTTTTGCAGTTTAGGGAAGGATATTTAGCAGTCTCAGCCAGAGAGCTCCAGTACCTCCCAAGACTACAAACCCCAGGATTCGATAGGAGGCAGCCATGGCAGTTAAAGTGGAATCATAGTGCAATAGTTATATAGTGTGGAAAAGCCTTCAGTGAACTCAGCAGAGGGGAGAGGAGAAAAGGGGGAGAAATCTTGCCTTTCCCAGAAGGCTTAGGCAAAAGCAAACTGTGGCACGCTCTCCTAGCCTCCTTCATCTTGTAGTAATTTTTGCCAGCTTGACCACACTCTGTGTTCCTTGGCTATAAATTCCCTGATTTTCATCTATGGAATATTGGAATGTATACACTGGGGCTGGTGGCATCTATGTTGGAGGCCCTCCAAAGATACCTGGGGGGACAATGTGGTCCACATTTGTTATATTGTAAAGCAGGGGCAGCCAAAGTTCAGGAGTCCATGGACCAGTCTTTCACTTCCATGACCCATGATGGGCTGCACCCTAAAAAGGTAAAGAAAAAAACAATGCCAGAAAATCAGAACTGGACATGGTGAAGGTTCACTGGTGATTTTGTTTTCCATTAGGGTGACCTGGATCACAGCAGAGGAAGGTGTCCAGGGCTAGCAGTGGCCCCCGAAAAATGGGCAACGACAGCCCATGGGTCACATGCAGTCACTGGTTCCCACTTTTATGGCTTCTGATGCTCTCCACCATTTCCCCCATCCCCTCATTTTTTTTAAAGATGTAATTGTTCAGACAACTTTCTGTCTCGAAACCGTACAGAAAGCCAACCAAATGTATAAAAACCATGCAAGAATACCCATAAACACCCCAGAACACAATACTGGCAAATACTCCCAAATACTTCTACTGTTCTCTCAAAATGGTGACTGGGAGTAAAT
The DNA here is from genome assembly GCA_948474755.1 of Ctenosaura bakeri. NCBI lineage: Eukaryota > Metazoa > Chordata > Lepidosauria > Squamata > Iguanidae > Ctenosaura > Ctenosaura bakeri. The sequence goes on along the minus strand of CAOLHI010002094.1, from coordinate 241,797 downwards.
TGATATTGCTTTGTGTTGCCATTTAAGAAGGACTGCAGAGGAAAACAGAAGAATTTGGGCTTGTTTTCATAGAATCATAGGGTTGGAAGAGACCCCAGGGGCCATCCACTCCAACCCCCTTCTGCCATGCAGGAACACCCATCAAAGCATTCCCGACAGATGGCCATCCGGCCTCTGCTTAAAAACCTCCAAAAGAAGGAGATTCCACCACACTCCGAGGCAGCAGATTCCACTACTGAGCTGCTCTGACCATCAGGAAGTTCTTCCTGAGGTTCAGGTGGAATCTCCTTTCCTGCAGCTTGAATCCATTGTTCCTTGTCCTGGTCTCTGGAGCAGCAGAAAACAAGCCTGCTCCCTTCTCAACATGACATGCCTTCAAATATTTAAACATGGCCATCATGTCTCCTCTTAACCTTCTCTTCTGCAGACTAAACACACCCAGCTCTCTAAGCTATTCCTCATAGGGCTTCATGGCTTCCAGACCCTCCACCATTTTGGTTGTTCTCCTCTGGACACATTCCAGCTTGTCGATATCCTTCTTGAAATGAGGTGCCCAGAACTGTAGATGTTATTCCAGATGAGGTCTAACCAAAGCAGAATAGAGTGGTGCCATTACCTCCCTCGATCTAGACACCATATTCCTATTGATGCAACCAAGAATCGCGTTGGCTTTATTGGCTGCTGCATCACACTGCTGACTCATGTTCAGCTTGTGATCTACCAAGACTCCTAGATCCCTCTCACATGTTCAGTTATCCAGCCACATGTCCCCATCCTATATTTGTGCATTCCATTTTTTCTGCCTACGTACAGGACCTTACATTTCTCTCTGTTGAAATTCATTTTGTTAGCTTTGTGTTAGCTTTGTGTGTGTGCATGTGTGCAGGGTGCTTTGCAAGATGTTGAGGGGAGAATTGGCCCTTGGCCTCCACAGACTTGCTGTAGAGAGGCAGACAGACAGAATCTTGTTTGTGTGTCCCAGCTAGACTGAACCCATTCAATGAATTGTTGAATTGTAAGTCAACACATGGATAAATCCAATAGATTCATGGCTCTGATATATTTGGGATTAACAATAGCCTGTAGCCCCATTTTGACTACTCACTGGCTAACCTTACAGATCAAGACTCAAGTATCAAAGGTTAGATCTACTTAATGTTGGTGGACTCACACAGATAGCAAACATTGGGATAGCATTCCAGAACTTTGAAAGCCCTGTGAGAATATGAGGAGAACACTTGCTTTCAAAATTCATGGTGGAAAATTGAGGGGAGCAAACATCTTCCCCGTTGTAATTAGAACCTTGTCTGCATATTTGGAAACAAAACAAAAGACAGTATTACAAAAGACAGAGAGAGAAAGAAAAAAATTGACACTGATACAGAAAAGTGCTTGGCACAGCTGCTGGTATTGGTATTGCTTTAAATTAAGATTTGCAAATCCATATTTAATTAGACAGCTATTGGACTGCATGCTAAATAAATACCAACTAATTATTAAACATGGGATTTGCTGAAGTATAATAGATAGGCATAAAACACCTATTTGTTAAACCTAAGTAAACAAATTTTAACTAATCAGTTATTTGTCCAAGGAAGGAGGAGGAGAGGATGAGGAAGAAGGGGATGAGGAAGAAAATGATAGGAGGAAGAGGAGCGACATCCACGCAGACATTGCTCTTGAATGCCCATGCCTTTCTGATTTAATGCACACATGTTTTGCAGGAGATGACACAGCAAAGTATCTGATACTGGCCATTTCCACACTAGACTGTTATAGCAGTATTATTCCACTTTCAACATCCTATGGAATCCGGCTGGCCCCTCCCTAAACTGCAAACCCCAGCATTCTGTAGGGTGTTGAAAGTGGAATAATACCGCTATAACAGTCTAGTGTGGAAATGGCCACTGTCCACAGAGTGATAATTATATGGTGGTAATTTGCATTCAGAGCAAGTTATTACTCTTGGCACCAGCTGGAAATGGGGCTGGCATATCCATCCAATGAACCTTCTGGCAATAAATTCGGGATCTTTTTAATTTACCACCCCACTGAGCACTTTGCAGAAAAGGTGGTGGAGCGAGTGCAGGGGGAGATTTGTTGTAAAAAAAAAAAAAAAAATTAGAGGTAATAAAATAATAAAAATATTTGCTGGAATCCTATATGACATGTTATGCAACTTTATGTATATCTATCTACATAGCAAAGGTGCTGAGAAAACCCTTACTGAATTGGGAAATTGCATAATGGGACACCAGAAGGAACATGCAATGCACAGTGATGCATGTGGCACATTGGTGTCCAATGAACATCATTGTGTGATCAAAGGGCACCGTGCACTGATGGACAGCTCACACCAATGCACATCATGCACTGATTTGCATTGCACAAAGGTGTGCATCGGATACTTTGCAAGCTTTGCTGCACGGTAATGTGACGGCAGCCCTCTACTGGAGGCAGACATTGCACAACTGTGCCGTTTCTGATTCCCACAGACCTAAGTCCACTTACAAAGATGTACAGGCCCAAAACATTCCAACCAATAATATTATGATAAAATTAATAAATAATAAACAGTTAATAAAAATAGAAGGAAGAAAACTATGCTATTATTCCACTTTGAACCTCCTGTGGAATTCTGGGGTTTGTAGTTTCCTGAGGCCAAAGAGCCCTCTGACTGAGATTTCAAAATGCCCATTCCTAAACTGCAAGCCCCAGGATCCCAGAGGATGTCAAAAGTGAAATAATAGCACTATAACAGTGTAGTGCGGAAATGGCCAATGTTGCAGAAAGAGAAAGGTTTCTCTCTTCCTTACAGATAATTTCTTGACAGTTGTCACTCCTAAAATTGCTATATGTAGTTTCAAAATTAACTTTCCATGGTCTGTTGCTGAATGTCTGGGAAAAAAAATTACCCAACAGCAAGTATTAGAACAAATAATAGTTGGGCTGAAACCTTCCACTGGAAAAGTATCAAGGCAATTTGAGACTTTGCTGTGTTCCGCAGCAGAAAAAACCTGGGGAAGACTGTAGACAGATATTACAATGGCTGTACAGGCATTAAGTTCCTTGCACACTTTGATTTATAGAAGGCATGTTATGGGTGATAGCCCTGTAAATGTTTCTGTAAGGTGATAGGGAATCATTTCTTTTGCCCTCCTATGCAACATTTATTGCTGGGTTTTATTGCAGGCTTAAGACTTTCTGAGGGACACGGTGGCTATATTCCTGAGTTTTTATTCCTCCCGAAGAAATACTGTCCCTTTTTATCATTCTATCATTATGCATCAATATTGATGGACAGCCCAGCTGGGAACGAATGCTCTGTGCAAAGACAGCTGCAGCCAGGATGGCTGGCATGGTAGGGCTGTCGTATCAAGGCTGCCCCCTGCTCAAGCTTGTGCATATTATTGGAGAGGTAAAGAAAGCAAAAGGAAGTGAGACAAGCTGACTTTGGCTGGCACCCTGTTAGGGATATGCGCATGCGTAACTCACACTATGCACACGGGGTCAATAAGTCACCACTGAAAATGTATTCTGCTGCTAGTGAAGGAAGCAGAGTTGGGCACAGAGCATGTTTCTCTCTGCCTTGTCTTTGCAAGCTGTGCATTGCATATTGCGGTTGAGTATTCTGCATTGTGTTTTGCAGTTGTACATCCTATATTCTGCATTATGTTGCACATCCTATGATTTGGACTATGGTTGAGCATATTATACTGTGGATTGAAAGTTGTGCTTCCTATACTTGGCTTTGTGGTTGCGCATCATATATATTTCATTGCAGATCTGCATCCTATACAGTTGCCCTGATAGGAAGTCCTCCTGCAGGATAGCTGAGCAACCAAATCCTCTGTCTTGTGTTCCTCAGCAACTGAAGTATACCGCTTCTGGTACGGTAGGATATACATCACCATCCCAACTCGTAACTATAGATTCAATTTCTTTTGATGCTTCCAAGCTGATGCCAGCAACACATCTTATGGCAGCGAATTCTACAGTTTAACTATGTCCTCTGGATAGAAGGGTGATCCGTCATAAATGTGCCATACTGAATACCACGATCTTTTCCTGCTCCAATATTCTGTGACATCATAGATCACAGCTCACCTCTCTCTCACTGGCCACTTTTACCTATGTTTCCTTTTCAAATTGACTAAATCAGCACAGAGGAACTAAAAACTTAAGTAAGTAAGATCTGAGCACATGTAACACATGGCATTGGCTACTCAGACACATGGACTCTTGGTTGTTGCTGTTGTGTACCTTCAAGTGGACTCTCACCTAGGAGGATTCCCATATCCTAGAGCTTTCTTGACACCCAGATTGTATTTTTAAGGACTGGCTACATACCAGTCTTGGTTGCATTATTGGTACTGAACAAACAACAAGAAAAGCCAAGTGTGGCTTATGGCTACAGCAAGCCATGAACACTCTGCATTCTCAGGAGCATCCAAACACGCATCTTGCACCTTTTCTGAGCTAGGTTACGCTATCCTTTCCTGCAACCCTCTCCTTCCCTCTTTGGAAGATAGCAGAAGTTTTGGGAAATGTTGGTTTTTGAGCTGAATAAAAGCTGCCTTTCCCCCCACCCCCCAAAAAAAACTCCCAAATATTTTGTCATTCCATGTTCATCATCAGAGTTGGAAAACGACAGTGCAGATGCCTCAGACAGAAAGAGCTTTTGGCATGGGCGCAAGGAAGCCGTAAATCAGCTCTTTCTGGAAAGTGTTTTTTTGGCATGCATTTGGCCTGTCTTCCTCTTTGGGTTGTTCTACCCATTTCTTTGAGGTCATTGATGGAACAAAGACAAAACAAGGTGAAATTGAACAGTGATGGAGGTTTTTTTCCCCCTGGGGGTGGGGGACAAGTTATGCTTCCAAAAGTTGCATAGGATATGCTTAGCAAAACCATCTCTCAGGGTGCAAACTCTAGTCAATGTGATGACAGCTGATATTTTAGATGAGTTACTTGGTTAATTTTAGTTAACTTCATAAAGTCAGGGCTTTATGGGTCATCAGCAGCACTTTGAATGGTGCTGCATTCCTCATAACTCCACTGCTGACTTCATCCTGCCTCCATTTCCCCCCATAATTGCTCAGCGTTACATGAAAATTTGACGCTTTTACTACACTTCTTGGTAGGGCAAGCTTAGCATCACACCTCCTTTGGCTGCGTTTGCTTAACGCTCTCTGAACGGCGATGTGTGCCCAGGACTTCAACAATAATAAACTGGAACCACATGATGCAATTGATTTATAAATAAATGTGAGCATTATGAACTGTGCACAATCATATTCTGAACTAGGTCTTTGCATCATGGCTCTGTCTCACCACCATTCATAATTTTCTATATTTCCCTCTGTCCTGAGCCATCTATTTAATGAGCCAAAACAGTACAAACATTTTTGTCTTTCCTGATAGAGCAGATGTTTTTCACAGACTGGTTTAGCCTTGTCTGGGGTCGAGGAGTGAGATTGACCAAAGCGGTGTCTGTAATCCTTTTTATTTTCTAGAAATATTTTTATTGAGAATTTAGTTCCGAAAATAAAAAAATCCCCCCTCCTCGCCTCCAAGCTTATATTTTCCAGTTGAATCTGCTTATTTCCATTACATACACACATAATTTCCGCTTAGTAGAGAAAAGAACAACTATATTATAATTACATTATTTCTTTCTTCATTTCTTATACATGTATATCTTTATCCAATCTAAAACTCCTTTCCATTCCCTTTCAAAGTTCTGGATAGGCTTGTTCTTCAACGAAAATGCTAATTTTTCTATCTCAACCGTATCCAGAACTTTAAGCTTCCATTCTTCGATATCAATATATTTCCTTTCTTTCCAATGTTGTGCATATGTCAACCTTGCTGCAGTTATTAAATATAATAATATTTTCTGATGGCTCCTTATCTCCCTTTGTGGCCCTAACATATTTAACAAGTAATACTCCAGTTTCCTTTCAAAATCCAGGATACAGATTTTCATCATGTATCCCCTTCCAAAATTTCTTTGCTATCCTGCAGGTCCACCACATATGGAAAAAGGACCCTGTCTTTTAATCAGTCTGTAGTCCTTTCTAACAGGGCCCTGACTCACTATTTCACTGCAACTCTTCTGCTGACACCAAGGCCATTTCCGCATGAGCCTGTTATAGCGCGATGATTCCACTTTCAACCTCCTATGGAATCCTGGGGCCGGCCGGCCCCTCCCGAAACTGCAAACCCCAGGTTTCCATAGGAGGTTGAAAGTGGAATCATCGCGCTATAACAGGCTCGTGCGGAAATGGTCCAAGAGTATGCCTTTATTTGTCAGGCTGGTTCCATTGATGCAGCCCCAAACTTTTATTCTGCAAAGGAATCTCCTTTTGGGTAGAGTGGTAAAGCTTCAGGCATGGGATGGGCAACCAGTAAGAGAGCCGATGTGGTGTAGTGATTTCAGAGGATGACCATGACTCCAGAGGCTGGGTTTCAAATCCCTCCTTAGCTTTGGAAACTTCTGGGGATTTGGGGCAAGTCACACTCTCTCAGCCCCAGAGACAACCAACCATTGAACCAATCTTCTCAAGAAGACCCCACAATAAATTCACCTTAGGGTTGCTGTAAGCTAGGAACAACTTGAAGGCATATAATAAGAGTCTTAGGGTGCTGGGTATGTTCAGTCTACAGAAGAGAAGGTTAAGAGGGGACATGATAGCCATGTTTAAATATTTGAAGGAATGTCATGTTGAGGAAGGAGAGGGCTTGTTTTCTGCTGCTCCAGAGACCAGGACAAGGAGCAATGGATTCAAACTATGGGAAAGGAGATTCCACCTGAACCTCGGGAAGAACTTCCTGATGGTCAGAACTGTCTGGCAGTGGAATCTGCTGCCTTGGAGTGCAGTGGAGTCTCTTTCTTTGAAGGTTTCTAAACAGAGGCTGGACGGCCATATGTTGAGAGTGCCTTGATGGGTGTTCCTGCGTAGCAGAGGGTTGGACTGGATGGCCCCTGGGGTCTCTTCCAACTCTATTTTTCTATGATTCTATGACTCTAACAATGACAAGCAAACTGCAAGCTGCAGCACCAATTGCCGACCAAGCATGTGAATAAAGAGAACAGGCACAAAGACCGGGTTGAAAAATGGACCATTTTATTTTCACTAAAACCTATTTAACCTTTAAATCCCAAAAGATGCAAAAGCAGGGGAAGCTCACTAGTGCGGGAACAGCCGGGGCAAACTTCCCTTGGATGATTCACCTGAGCCTGGTGCACAACCCAAAAGCTGGGTTGTTCCCAGCTGGTCTGCAACTGTAAGACCAACCAAAGCATCTGTCCCCCAAGTTGTGTGACTGAAAGTGAGGGTGCAGCTCTCAAGTCAGTCCCAAGGTGAGTCTTTGACCCCAGTCACCTAGCACATGACCTAAAGAGGAGGCTCCAGAACCCTGCCTTCCAAAAAATGGGTGCCTTAGGCGCTCATCGACTTCCTACTTATCTCCCCCCACTACCTGTGAAGTAGCCGGTTATTTAATTTCCCACCACAAGCTAACTGTTACAGTCCCCAGCCAAGAGTGTAGGATAGGAAAACAAAACAAAGCAAAAAATACAATGGAAAAGGCAATAAATGTTCCCACCCATCCCTGAAATGGGATGCATAGCTTGCAAAGGTGGGAACATAAGCATCTCTGTCATGATGTGAAGCACCATGACAAATTTTATCCTGCCTTTTTGCCCTGGAGACCAGCAAAGATGCCTTCCTACTGCAACGCTGTGCAACCTGGCCGGTGAGACGTACATTTTTTAAAAAAGTTTACGAATCTAATATAAAAACAACAGCCCCAAAGCCTTCTTGCCCTTTGTTAGAGCTCACAATTAGATCCTAAAATGGTTTTTTTTTTATTATTTTCAAAAGATTAAAAAAAAACATTGAACATAAACGTAACAACAACAAAACAAGACAAAAGAAACAAAACAACACATTACAAAATATATCACAATACATCATATAACAACAACCCATAAAATATCCACTTGATCAGTCTTATTTGTGTATTACCAAATTTTTCCATCAGGATCCAGATTATACTCCATTTGATCTGCCATCAAATATCTTCTTAATTCTTTGAAATTCATAAGATACAAATTTTTACCTTGGGAAAAGGCTAAATTTCTCTAATTACATACATATTTACATATTCAAAATTCTATTCTTTTTCGTTTAAACTCCTACTGCAATTATTTTATCTCTCCACTTTTCTTTAAAGAAAAAAATAAGTGGTTCCCAAGTTTTATCGAATTCGCTTACATTTTTATTGCTTAAAAAAAGAGTTAGTTTATCCATAACCATCAAATCCCATAGTGCTTTTTCCCATTCGTCTTCCATAGGAATCTCCTGGGATTTCCAGTATTTTGCTAATATTATTCTAGCACAGACTATCATGTAAAAAAGAATCTTTCCATGTTTTTTCTCCATTTCATCACTCACAATATTCAAAAGATACATTTCTGGAAACATTGGATATTTGATCCCCAGAATTTTCTCCATAGTCTGATGGATATATTTCCAATATCTTTGCGCATGGGAGCATGTCCACCACTGGTGGTAGAAAGTACCTTTCTCTGTTAGGCATTTCCAGCATTTATCATTACATTTATACATCTTAGCCAGTCTTTCGGGTGGGAGATACCATCTTAAATGCATTTTATAAACATTCTCATGCAGGTTTTGGCAGACCGTATATTTCAATCGTCTTTGCCAAGTTTTCTGCCACTGCTCCAAACTAATCTCCCTTCCCACATTCTGGGCCCATCGTATCATCGACTCCTTCACGACTTCTTCTTCTGTGAACCACTCTAATAAATGCTGATATATTATAGAAATCGATCCTTTTGTCTTCTCGAATATCACCAAATCAAACCAATTCTTTTCTATTTGAAACCCATTTAATTTCTTTTCAATCTTAAATTTCTCATGTAATTGTCAATAAAGCAGCCAATGACAGTTCAAGTTTTCTTTTCGTAGATCCTCAATGGTTTTCATTTTTATATCTGTACCTTTTACAATTGATATGTCCCCATATGTCAACCATTTTCCATAAAATATGTTTTCACGCTTATAAAATGCTTCATGGGGGGATGCCCAAAGTGGCGTTTTTGGGTACAATCTAGATTTATATTTATTCCACGTTTTAAGTATAGGCCTTCTCACAAAATGATTATTAGTATCTTGCAATACCACATTTTTAGGGAACCACAAATATGCATGCCAACCGAAAGCTAGCTGCACCCCCTCAAGAGTCGATCCTAAAATGGTTTTAATAACAAGAAAAAAAATGAAGTCTGGCTCAGTTTGCAGAAAGTCCCAAGTGAGCCACAGGGAAACAAGTGCAAAATAAACAGATTCTTCTAAGCCTCTCTAATCCCAGTCCCAAAGTAATGCAGGTTTTACATTTTTCCTTTTTCTCTTTTTCTCAGATTACAGGCATTTTTTAAATTTTTTTTTACAGAAGTCTCTTGCCAAGCTTTACTCCCAAAATTGTTCTCCTACAGATCAAACCTCACCCTCCGGCTATTTCTGGGTTTCTGACTCTTTTCCTGGGATGCTTCTTGTTGGCCTACTTGTCTCTCCACTCTGCCTTCCCCCTTTTCCCCTCATTTCTTCTTCATTTCAATTGTACTTCAAGCCCTTTTTCCACAACTTCAGCTCAGCTCCTGCTTCCAGCTTTCTCCCAGTTCTCAATTCACCATGCCTCCTCGTTTGTTTATATGCTTAATTTTGCTTTCACTGTCTGTTTACTGCAAAACCCTTGCATTTTGTAAGAAATCAAACTTAGCTACTGAACGTAACCCCAAATCCTGCACTTATCTGGTACCCAGAGGAATTCCCATTACCTCCAGCTCTCCAAATTATTTGGCAAACACAATTCTGAGTAATCTTCCATCCTACTTTTCCAGCTGCTTATAAAATGCCCCAGTTTTTTTCCTGCTCCTTCTGCTTTCCCCCTTTGTCCTCAGCCTTACTTCATTTGGAGCAAACTGAGTTCAAAATGCAAAAGTAGTTTGCATTCAGCCAACCATAGTAGAAAAAAGTCATGCTGAGAAAAAAAAAATCATACAAGGACATGCATAGGTGAACTTACACGTGTATAACACACCAGTTGCATGCCAGTTCCTAATATTTTGCTTTTAAATTGAGTTTTTTCTTCTTGTGTTGGAGGAATCACCACTTGATACTGGCTTGCTTCCATGGCATATTCCCTAAACTAACCACAGTTTGTCCCAATCAGCTGTAACAACAAATGGTGGTTAGTTTTTTCAAAAATGGATATTATCAATACCTTTACAATCAGACCAAAGAAGAGAGAAGCAATAACCACATACATTTATGGCTTTTTGAAATTTATTCCATGATGCTAAACAATGGTTAACTGTAATGTCTGACTTTTAGAAACTTTGTCCCATTTGCAGACTTCTTCCAGTTTTTCAGCTACTTTGATTTCTCTACAAGTTGCATTTTTCTATCTTTTTTTCCCCTTCTCTGTGCAAGTGTTTATATTTTTCCCTATATACCTGATCAAGTTGCTTTTTCTTCCCCTAAGCTATTCTGCCTGGAAAAAGAACAAAAAGAAGGGGGAAAAAAGAGGCAATCATACTAGTTAGGTTTCCCCCCCCTTTTACCTCCATCTGTCTTTAAAAAAAAAGTCACAAAAATAAATAAATAAAAAAGCATACAAGCCGGAGCGTTTCCAAAACAATTTAAAATTGAGTCAAATCACAGCAAAATAGTCTCAGGAGTGGAGAAGAAAAATCGGCGCATAAACAAAAGAGACATCAAATGCTAGAGCAGACTTTGCGGGGAGGGAAATGACACCAATAATCCATGGAGGTTCCTTTCACTTTTCAAAGATTATGTTATGGAAAACGATGAAGTCCCATTATGTTTTGGAAATGAACAAACCAGACGTATTGCAACCCGGCGCCTGAAACAGAATACATTCCTTTGCCGATGTCTTTTGGAAGAGGAAAAAAAGAAAAAAAGAAACAGTCACTTCATTTTTCATTTGTTTCATTTTGCATGCCATTAGGGATATGAGCATCCGTCGGTCTCGCTTCCACTGCCTTTCTCAGAACCCGGCCAGCGTCCTTGTTTCATTCCGGTTCCATACCAAATAGCAAAGCTTTTTCCTCTTCTTTCTCCTATGGGAATCTATACATATTTTTAAGCATCTTCTCCAAGGTGTGCATTGTCGTATGGATTCTTTCAATGTATGAATCTTTATTGCTCGGCTAAAAGCCATCGCAACTCACCACAATCAGATAAAATGCATCACAATAACAATGAATGCAAATAATATACAGGCAATAAACAAACAATACAAGAAGTATAAAACATGGAACAATATAAAATTACACTGATGTGCTCTAAAATGCTAGGGTCAACTGACTCCCCAGTAAATTTGGACTCAGCTGGCTAGTTTCTAAAAAATAAACCATACAAGAGTTGTATAAAAGAGTGTCTAGATATATTAACAGAGCTTTTTGGAAAATACTATTCTGAAGAAATTAAAGATCAGAAATCAATTAAGAATTTATGGTCAGAATGCTATGCTCTCTTCGTCACTTTGGATTCTTTCCAGGGGTGAAGGTGTGTTTTCTTTATTTTTGAAGATAGAATCATAGAACTACAGGACTGGAAGAGATCCCAAGAAATGTCTGGTACAACCCCCTGACAGTGAAGGAATCCACAGCTAAATTATCTTTCACTGGTAAGTGTCCAACTTCTGTTAAAAAACCTACAATAAAGGAGAAGCCGCTACGAACAGTGACAATCCACTCACTCCACTCTCAAACACCTCATACCCTTACCTTCTTTCTGATGTTCAGTTGAACTCTTTTCTATAATTTTGAATCCATTGGTTCAGGCCCTACCCTCTGGAACACCTGAAAACAGTTTTTATTTCCATCTTCTGCATGACAGTCTTTCAAAGATCTGAAGGTGGGTATTACCATATAGAATCAATTTCTATATTACCATATAGAATCCTAGAGTTGGAAGAGACCCCATCCAGTCCAACCCCCTTCTGCCATGCAGGAGCTCACATCAAAGCCCTCCCTTGGACAGATGGCCATCCAGCCTCTGCTTATAAAACTCCAAAGAAGGAGGAGACTCCACCACACTCCATGGAAGCAACAGCAGATTCCACTGCTGGACAGCTCTGACCATCAGGAAGTTCTTCCTGAGGTTCAGATGGAATCTCCTTTCTGCAGTTTGAATCCATTGCTCCTTGTCCTACTCTCTGGAGCAGCAGAAAACAAACCCGCTCCCTCCTTGATATGACATTGCTTTAAATATTTAAACATGACTATCATGCCCCCTTCTCTTAGCCTTCTCTTCTGCAGGCTAAACATCCCCCGCTCCCTAAGCTGCTCCTCAGAGAGCTTCATGGCTTCCAGACCCTCCACCATTTTGGTCACCCTCCTCTGGACACGCTCCAGCTTGTCCATATCCTTCTTGAACTGAGGTGCCCAAAACTGGACACAGGACTCCAGATGAGGTCTAACCAATGCAGAATAGAGTGGTAACATTACCTCCCTTGATTTAGCCACCATACTCCAGCTGATGCAACCAAGAATCACATTGACTTTCTTGGCTGCTGCATCACACTGCTAACTCATATTCAGCCTGTAATCTACCAAGACTCCTAGATCTCTTTCACTAGAAGGCAACGTCCCTTAAAGACAGAGCTCAGTACCTCCAAGCTTTAGAAGGGGCTTTTAAAAAAATAAATAACTATTTTTTAAAAATTAAAATCTGATGAACAACGAAAAGGAGTCACCTTTGGACTTGACCTGGAAGTGATTAATTAACTAATCCAGCTGATTAGTCAGTTATACACTGAAGCCTTGAACAGATTTTTTTATCAGAAATACTGAGCCTTATGTGGATTAGAAACCACTTACTTCCCATCATATCTCACTAGTATTTCCCTCCTGTTGATCTAGGTGTTCTGATGGTCAACCCTGGTATTCCTCCAGTCTCTTGAATCTAAGGGTTCTTGAGGAATGGAAAAAAATGTGTGAAAGTGGAGGGGCTACTGTACTATAATTTTGTAATCTGAAAGGGCCCCATGTCCTTTAGGAGGAGTGCCTTTCATTTCTGACAGATTTTAAAGCCATGGCTCAATCTTGGGGGCTCTGTCGTTTTTCATTTTTCCAGAATCTTGCAAATTATTTCTGATGTTGTCATGTATCACAAGATCCTCCAAAAATTTCTGGTTGTATTTGAAAGTGGCTGATATCATACGTCAGAGACTTACAAGGCCTGAGAGATGATACAATCAACAGTGAAAGGGCACCCTTAAACAATTTCCTTCCAAAAATAGAAGTACGAGGCCGGTTGAGACAAGATTCCTGGTGAGGAAAACCAGCTTAGGATAAACATGGGGGTAATACACCTAGTAAGACATGAAAAGCAAAAATGTGCATTTTTAAAAATAATTTTATTAAAGTTTCAGCAAATAAAACAAAGCAATTATTTCTGCAATGTTTACATGCAATATTATTTCTTCTTCCTTTCCTTTCTGGACTACAATTATTAATATTTCCTCTATTTATTATACCATGTATTGCAATAAAATGTTAGTAATCAATAATTTTTTAGTTCCTGCTATATTTCTCTACTTTACTTGTTACATGATATTTCATTGACTATTAACTGTATAACAATTGTTATCATGAGAAACGTATTACCCTCTGTCTACTCCCAACCCAAATCTGTAACAATCTTCCACTCTTTATTAATCTCTTCATCTGATTTCCCTTTTAGTCTTTGTGTAAGAATGTCCGCATTTATATTTTCCATAAAGGTTGTCCACCACTGTTCAATAGTAGGTATAGTTTCATTTTTCCAAAGTCGTGGGTACTCAAAAAGCAAAAATGTGCATTGACTTAAGAACTGGTGAGAAAAGAAAGCGTTCTTTGGTATGTTATATATCAGGAGTAAACAATTAGTTAGAACTTTTCTTGGAAGTACAGTTAAGACAGAATTGTAAATATTACGATATTCTAGGGGAGAATGAAGGAAGGTTATGAAGATATTTACAACTGCTAAGTTGTAACTGTAAATACTGTTGTTGTTTATTAATTATGTATTTGTTTCATCATACATATATATAAAAATGATATAATAAGAATAAAAAACCATTAAGAGGAGTGAGTTTCAGCCTGTTCAAGGCCACCATTAGCAAGGAATTATCCTAAGTGCTGAGTCCTATTTTCCCAATGAGGAGCTATCCAAGGTGCTGAATCTAATCCCCAAAGAAATTTAGCTCCTTATATAGTTCCTTGAAAGCACAGACTAAAACCCCTGAGGTAAAAACACCAGCCACTCCTGCAAAATGTCCAATGATAACGTATTAAACAATAAGGTCAAACATAACATGAAAAATGGTCTTCCAATAAAAATACCTCAATAACCTATCAATGAGATTTCTACCTAATACTCGAGGGAAGGAAAGCAATTACGTTTTTTTTAAAAAATAATGAACATCAATAAACTCCTCCAGTACAAATATTTCAATAAAAAACATGGGGAAAATAAAGCACAATAAAATGCTTATTATTCACTGTATCCATCAAACCTGCTTGATTTTTGTTTTTAAAAAGGGCCCCTGTTGCCTCTGAAAAGAAGAGTGGCTTGGATTAGAATTGGTTCATCCTTTTGTTTCAGTTTGTGTTTCATAAAAGTTTTCTAGACTTTGCAAGTACCTTCATATGCTGGGTGGAAAGAATTTAACTCCCTCCCTCCCTCCCTCCCTTTCCTTCCTTCCTTCCCTCCTTCCTTCCTTCCTTCCTTCCTTCCTTCCTTCCTTCCTTCCTTCCTTCCTTCCTTCCTTCCTTCCTTCCTTCTGCTTTCTTTCTTTCTTTCTTTCTTTCTTTCTTTCTTTCTTTCTTTCTTTCCTTCCTTCCTTCCTTCCTTCCTTCCTTCCTTCCTTCCTTCCTTCCTTCCTTCCTTCCTTCCTTCTCTTTCTTTCTTTCTTTCTTTCTTTCTTTCTTTCTTTCTATAATCAAGCCTTGTAGATGTCAAAGCTGATACGCTAATACTTGTAGGTCCAGGACCGTATATAAAGCTCTGTATGACTCAAGTCCATAGCTGAACAAAGGCAATTTGCTGTGTGGGCATATCTAGGTGTTGAGATCTTCAGGTGAGGCCCTTCTCTCTCCATGCCCCACTGTCCTCACAGAGACATTGGTGGGAACACAGGAGAAAGCCTTCTTGGTGGCTGCTCCTAGCCTCTGGAACCCCCTTGCAAGGGAGGCTGCATCATCCTTCTGGCAGCAAGCAAAGACCTATTTGTTTCAACTGGCTTTTGGCAAATGTCTGTTTATGGGTAAAAGGCTTTGAATGACTGTGTCCACCCTACTTGCTTTTTAATGAACATGGCTGGTATTCTCCTTGGTTCTTACATCTGCATAAATGGCCTCAAGGGTGCACAGAAATGAACCGATAGTTTTGCAATGCCCATCTTCGGCTACTGGCTGTCATGACGTTACAACATATGGATGTCTGGTACACAATGGCAGCCAGTGGAGTGACTGACGTAACACCAGGGTCTGGAAACTTCAATAGTTGGAGGAGTTGTGTATGTTTAAGTCTCCTTCCTTGGAGGTTTTTAAGCAGAGGCTTGATGGCCATCTGTAGGGATTGCTTTGAGGGTGTTCCTGCATGGCAGGGGGTTGGACTGGATGGCCTGTGTGGTCTCTTCCAACAATACATTTCTATGATTCTATGATTCTATGATTCTATGATTTGATGCACCACAATGTGCATCTCGAAATGGACTGGGAAGTGCCAAAGCACAACCAGCGCACATCAGAAGTGTGAAATACATATCCAAACACTTTTGATGGTTCCCAGATGTGTATCTTCACAATTAACTAAGAGAGTTTCATTGCATTTTTGCAACAAAGCTACAGATTCGTACGCTTACGAAACACAGACTATGACATCGGATCTCAGGGTATATTTTTAAAAATTCAAATGAGGTTTTAATTATAGTTTAACTTTTGTCTGTTCTGAGAGATATGAGCTTCTATCTGGGTCCATTGTGATTTTTATAATCCTTCTTAAGTCCTAGGGCTCGGGGAAAGGCAGGATGTAAATAAAACAATAACAATAGCAACAGTTAGTTGTTGTTGTCATTTTTGATGTTCTTACTGGCTGGGGCAGTGTTATTCCAGCCCTGCTAATGGAGAGTCTCTTTGGCCATTTCCGCATGAGACTGTTATAGTGCTATTATTTCACTTTCAACATCCTATGGAATCCTGGGGTTTGCAGTTTAGGGAGGGGCTGACCGGCTGCAAACCCCAGGATTCCATAGAATGTTGAAAGTGGAATAATAGCACTATAACAGTCTCATGCGGAAATGGCCTTTGTCAGTTTTGCCCAGGCCTCCTAAAATTCAAATTGAATCCCCTTGTGTCTCAGAAGACTTAGAGTCAAGATGCTATCCCAGGAATGGAATATCAAAGATGAGAGAACAGAGAGAACCTGTAGATGGATGCAAGTTACAGTAGGGACTGAGGGAGAAAGCTTCATTGTATATTGAGAATGGCAATTTATTCACCCCAAACACCTTTCAAATGTTGCATGTGTTTGTCAATAAAGAAGGAAACTCATTAGAGAGGGAGGAAATTCAAAGTAAAGAGCTACCTGCTGTGTCAGAGAAACACACAGTTGTTCTGCTGAGGATATTCAGTCCCCCTCGATTGTGCTTCAAATGTTTGGTGCAGAAGCGGGAGACTCGGCAAATGGTCTTTTAACAATGCAAAATTTTAAATGCCCACAAATTACACAGGCTTGTCAAGCACTGATGCTTCTGTTCAGAACAAGAGAGAGGAAGATTTGCCTGGGGAAGCATTAGATCTATGATTCCCCGGTGACAGACCTAGACAGAAGGTGAATTAAGAAATGAAGTCTGAGATGCTACATCAGGATTGGGTAGCATGCATTTCTCTGGGTAAAACTGCACGTCCATCTTTCTGTTAAATGGTGACTTTTCACAACTAAACCAAGGTATTAAATGTGCAACAAAATGCACAACCAAGTGTGGGTGTTTAACTGCACACATGTGCAATGACTCTGCATGAACTGCATGCAGATGCTCTTCACTGTGCAAAAATCAAAGACTGATAGAATTGTGGAATCTTTGAGTTGGAAGAAGCTGCAAAGGCTGTCTAGTCCAACCTAAAGGCACGCAAGAAGACACAACTAAAAAATTCCTGAAAGATACCTATCCAGCTTTTGTGTAAAAACCTCCAGAGTCCAATGCCCTCTGAGTAGATTTATTCCACAGTCAAACAGTTCTTATAGCAAAGAAGTACTTACCAGCATTTATAGGGAATCTCTTTTCTTGTAACTTGAATTCACTGGTTCTCTGGAGCAGCAGAAACCAAGCTTGGTCTGTCTTCTACATGAGATCCTTCCAAATATTTAACGATGTCTATCATATCACCTCACGGTCTTCTCCAAGCTAAGCACCCCCAAATCCTGAAGTCATTCCTCAAAAGGCTTGGTTTCCAGGGTTTTGTTCTTCTTAGTTGCTCCTACAACTAAGAAAAATTTATACATACATAAGACTTCAACAGGATTCTGGTCTTAAGAACTGTTGGTCAAATCAACCACTAGGGCTCTCAAAGGGACACCCAGCTGGGACCAACTTTTCTCAAACTGTTGATTTTGTTGTTGTTGTTTGCCATCAAATTGGCTTCTGTTTCTGATGATCCTACTAATGAGAGACCTCCATTCTTCTGCAGATCTATTGATGGCCTTCAGCTCAAGGTCAAAGCTTCTTCAGTTGAATCAATCAGGCAGGCAGTCTTCCCATTCTCCTGCTGTCCTCCACTTTACCTTGCATTATCATCTTCTAGAATGAGTCATGTCATCTCATTGTGTGTCTAAAGTACACTAGCTTCAGATTAGTTCTTTGGCCTCACCTGGGCACCTCTAGATGTGTTGTACTATAGTCCTCATAATCCTTACACAACAAAGACAAGGGAGAACAAAAACAGGTTCATTCAGCCATCAGTGTGAGAAGTAGCTGAGTCCCCAAACAGAGGACAGATGGTGCTCAAAGTGCTTTCTCTGTTCTTCCCGCTTGCTTTTACCATTAGCTGTAGATATATAGATATATAGGAATCTAAGAGCCAGCACGGTGTAGCATTTGAGTGTTGGACGAAAACCCTGGAGACCGGGGTTTGATTCCCTGTTCAGCCACAGAAACCCACTTGGTGACCTTGGGTGCATCACATACTCTCAGGCCAAAAAAACCCTGTGATAGGTTCACCTAAGGATTTCCACACCTCAGAGACTACTTGAAGGCAGGTAACAATAACAACATAGAGGAATATGAGGAAAAAGCCCTATATATTTTTCATGCACAAGTATAAACCAATGTAGTTATACTGAATTCCACAATTTCACATGCAATTGAGCAAAGGCCCCGAGTTCACCCTTTGCACTGTGGTCAAACAGTTATAGAATCAGAGAGTTGGAAGAGACCACAGGGGCCATCCAGTTCAACCCCCCTGCCATGCAGGAACCCACCTCAAAGCATTCCCAGCAGATAGCCATCCAGTTGCTGTTTAAAAACCTCCAAAGAAAGAGACTCCACCACACTCCCTTGAGGCAGCATATTCCACTGCTGGACAGCCCTGACTGTTAGGAAGTTCTTCCTGAGATTTCAGTGGAATCTCTTTTCCTGCAGCTTGAATCCATTGCTCCTTGTCCTAGTCTCTGGAGCAGCAGAAAACAAGCCTGCTCCCTCCTCGGCATGACATCCCTTCAAATATTTAAACATGGCTCTCATTTCCCTTTTAAGCTTCTCTTCTGCTGACTAAACATTCTCATCTCCCTAAGCCACTCCTTATAGGGCTTCATGGCTTCCAGACTCTCCACCATCTTGGTCACCCTCCTCTGGACTCGATCCCCAACTGCCACCTCAAAAGTGAAACAGAAGGTTATAGATTTACACACAGAACACTTATGTTCTCTGGAAAAGTGAAACTACTTGTGAAACTATTTTTTTTTATGCTAGTGTAATATCTCAACAAGGTTCTGAGTATGAAGGTCCCTCAGTTAGACCCAGTTCTCTCCCTCCTCCTCTATCTTGGGGATTCAGCAAAGGGATAGGGCCCTCAGGTATCTCTTTTGGCCACACTGAGAACCTGAATAGGCTGGATTAAGACCCCGAGAACTGGGGTTGCCCCTCCCTTGCCCAGGGAACTTCTGTTGACACCACTTGATGAAACTTCAGAATCTCTGGAGGATCATGATCTCCAGTTGCAATGCAAGCAGGATCTGAGCATCATTTTGGGAGGTCTGGTACAAAACTGTGCCAAGGCTGTCCTTCCCACTTTCAGACCATGAGTCCTTTATCCCATCTCATGAAGCATGCAAAATATTTACTCTGTTCTGAAATTACTGTCGCATATTTTTCATTTCTGAAAAAAAAAATGCCTGTCTCTGCTCTTTTTGTTTAGTAATAACACCCATACTGAGCATCACTAATAAAGGGATTATCCCAACAAGGTCTTTTTTTAAAAAAAAAATGCTAATGGAACAACAGAGCTGAGAACATTAAACCCATTAATTTGGAAGCATTAATTCTCCGGCTTTTTCATTGTAAATACTTGAACAAGCCTCTGAAAGTCCATTTCTTTTACAAATACACACTTGATAAGAGGAGATGGTGGGATGTCTCAACCACAGTTGTCCCGTTGTGGAACGCTTGCAGCTTTTGATCAGAGCTACCTTGCTGACATTTCTTTCAGCTTCTGTAAGGACAGCATACAAGAAATCCAGAAAGATATGCAAACTTCACAGAAAATTAGTTGCAGCTGTTTCCTATACATCTCACTGAATGATATAAAAGTGTGTGTGTGGGGGTGTCATATTCATTTCCAGAAGGATAAATATATTTTACTTTTTCAAGGGCAGGAAGTTGGTTTTCTTTTTTCCAGGTAGACCATTTCACAAGGATTGTTCTCAGATAATTCTATAGGATGCTTTAGAAAAAGACCTCTAGAAGCATCTTCCAGCTCACCGTGCCCTGGTATCATATCTTTTCCAACTGGTTTAACGGTTTAAAAAGCTATTGATCGCTTTGCATTAATGCACAGAGGACATTGTCCTATATAGCATCAGAACTGTGACTGAGAATGAATCGGACATTTACTCAGGCAGATCCTATCAGAAGCATCAGCAGCAGCATCCCGATATTGCATGATGCTTGCTTTACCATTCCCACCAGGTGTCCATTCCTTCTTCTAATAGACAAGGGAATTTGGTCTATATTCAGTTGAGTTCCAGTGAGAATAGATCCCCCAAGTCAAAAGCTAAGCTAACATTTGGGTAAACACCATTGATTCAATGGGCCTACTTTGGTTGCAACTAGCAGATAGATTTAAGCTTCTGGAGCTTGTACTTCTTGAGTTGGGCAACTGTGCTGGGGGCAGGAATCAGTCTTCGCCCATTTGCTTTCTCCATGGTCCACATTTGAGTGTTGAAGGCACACCGGTGCTGAGATTCCATATTGTGCTGGCAAAGTGTCTCTGTCACACATATATGGTAGACACAAGTACACAAAGATGTTTTCTTCAACCTGGTGTCCTCCTAGATGTATTGGAGTAAAACTGCCATAATCCTACAGTGAGTGCAGTTTCTAGGATTTGTAGTCCAAGAGATTTGCAGATGGTAGCAAACTGAGAATGACCAAGAAAGAGCAAACCATGTGTTAGTGTAGTCTTTGTTTCATTTTGGTACTTGGTATTTCATTTTGTTATTTTACTCCAACGCATCTAGGAGGACACCGTTCATTTCCTGAACCCACATTCTGTCTTCTTACAAAAGAATGGCACTCAAGAGGGGTAAGGGTAATGAAACTAAAGGAAACAAATGCAATTGATACATAAAATATAGGAACGCACAATTAATATAAAACAAATCAGGAAAAACAAGGAAGAGAAAGCATTGTAGTTGTTGTGCACCTTCAAGTTGCTTCCTGTTTATGGTGACCCAAAAGTGAACCATCACAGGGTTTTCTTGGCAGGATTTAAGCCACAAGGGTGTTTGCCTGTGCCTTCCTCTGAGGCTGAGAGAGTGTGCCAGTGAGTGGATTCCTATGCTGAGCAGGAATTTGAACCCTGGTCTCTAGATTCATAGCCCAGCGCTCCTTTTTCCCAGCACTGATGGAAGATGGTGGGGAGATGCACTTGGCTTTCTCAAAGGCAACTCCTCATCCTTCTTTTAAGTATGTATTAAATATTCAGCAGCATTTTTCTAAATATGGTGGAGAAAGAGACCCAAACCCTTGACTAAAGAAAAGGCGGACCCTGGGAGGATTCTTGAAAGTGCTTGTTTGGCTGGATGGCAGGGTCCCAGGTCTATGGCCGTTTCCGCACTAGCCTGGTATAGCGCTATGATTCCACTTGCAACATCCTATGGAATCCTGAGGTTTGCAGTTTCAGGAGGAACTGGTTGGCCCCTCCCGAAACTGCAAACCCCAGGATTCCATAGGATGTTGCCAGTGGAATCATAGCGCTATAACAGGACAGTGCGGAAATGGCCTATGTCTTTAGCAGCTGCTTCATCTTTTCTTGCAGTTTGGTCAAGTTTTATTTTCTGTTAGCAAATCGTGGACAATGTGGATCAGTGATTAACTCCTCTGCCATGGCTCGCTCTTGTCATCTTTCGTGAAAAAGATGGGGTGGATTCTGGAAAATGTTGCACCACCAACTAAAACTTTGTTTCAGTACTATTTGCATCTCCAGCGAGAAGGGGGAAAGTTGCATTTGGATTGGTTTCTCTGTGGCCAGATGGGCCCCTGTCCCAGTGGAATTTGGAAGAGTTATAGGTTCCCCCCCTCCTCTAATGGGTTTCTCAGTAAGAGTTTTGAAATCTGTGGAATTCATTTGCATTTTATTCTGATCTTGGCAAACTGAGCTGCACTGAACATTGCTTCATTTTGATATGCATCACCAAAGTAGCAGGTTGGAGACAGCTAGATAAATAGCAGCAACAACAGATTTGCCCATGCCTTTTTTTAAAAAAGTAATTCATTCCCATTGCTGGTAGTGTCCAAAAGCATTTTTTTTGACTGTTTCTTCCTTTAAAACAACAACAACAACAACAACAACAAGTGCTATGATTCTTTGCTTTTTATTACTTTTGGTTACTTTTTATTTAGCATAGAGTAGAAAATGGCATTGAAAAGTTCCTGTCAAAATACATCTAGCCTACAAATGCCCATAAAAAGTAACTACAAAAGGAACTAGAACTGAAAAAGTGTTGTGGAAGAAGAACTGTAATACTTCTTGTCTCCAGAGGTAGTCCATGCACACAAACTCAGGCCATTTCCACACTACACTCTTATAGCGCGATTATTCCACTTTCAACATCCTATGGAATCCTGGGGTTTGCAGTTTTGGGAGGGGCTGATGTTGAATAGGATGTTGAAAGTGGAATAATCATGCTATAAGAGTGTAGTGTGGAAATGACCTCAGCAGTGTTAT
Source organism: Ctenosaura bakeri (assembly GCA_948474755.1). Taxonomy (NCBI): domain Eukaryota; kingdom Metazoa; phylum Chordata; class Lepidosauria; order Squamata; family Iguanidae; genus Ctenosaura; species Ctenosaura bakeri. The sequence goes on along the minus strand of CAOLHI010002094.1, from coordinate 219,254 downwards.
ACAATGCTTGACAATGTTGAGGAACCCAATGTATAAGAATGCCCTGCACATGTGTGGGCAACCCATATGCAACGGCATGCGCAACTGCTACAAGTCTGGATGGTCACCTACTAGGAATGCTTTGATGAGGTTGGACTCAATGGCTCTTGTGGTCTCTTCCAGCTCTACAGTTCTATGATTCTATGGATCAGATGTGCAACTCTGCTTCTGAGACCTTTAACTGAAGGTGCATTATCCACAAATACCTAACCTCTCCCATGGGACAACTCACAAACGCGTAAGAGACCAATAAGATTCTGGCCATAATAGCTTAAAAAAGGAACGCTCCCCAAATCTCTTCAAAAGACAACTAAGGGACATAAGAGGAGCTGGAAGGAAGTTGTGAGAAAATAGAGACAACTAAAGCATATGCTGTCCATAGGATTCATAAATTTCTGAAAATTAATAACACCTTGGATCTTTTCCTTTTCTTTCCCAAGTGACTGCCCAAAAAAGCAAACAGAAAACTCCACTGCATAATGTCCTTTGAAATATTTCCTCTTGACGTTTTCCCCAAGAGCCCGGTAAATTCCCCACCAATCTCTTATTCACAGGGCGTTCATCCCTCTTCTGACATGGTGTGGTCACCGGGGAAGCATTTCTCACATGATTTAATTTCAATCTTTTCTGGGCTTTTGCACCATTGCGGAAGGTGGCAGGCGTGATGGAGAACCCCCTGCCCAGAGGGAACGATAGATCAACTTGCTGAGGCAGGATGCTATGGCAATAAATATCTGAACCAGGTAGGATTAGTGAAAGCATCATTTTTTCCCAACCCAAGGGTTGGGTTTCTATTATCCATCATCATCATCACCACCACCACTATCACCATCATTGCTTTTGCTGGTGGTGCAGTTTTAGGTGCCATTGTCCTTGCAATCTACCAGTGATGTATTTAAACCTTTACTCTAAGTCTCAAGCCAAGTCTCAGGTCTCTACCTTCATGTCTCAAGTGGAGTCTCAAGTCCTTGGAAGATACTTTCAGGTCAAGTCTCAAGTCTGAGAGTCAAGTTTATACCCCAACCTATATTCCAGAATTTTTGGAGAGAGTTGAATAATGTCAGTTTTAACAATTTAAGCAGAATCAACCCTCCACATTTGCAATTTTGCCATCGGCAACTTCAGAAGTGGGGAATAGGATCCTTCTTGCCCTCCATTTCTGAAGCTCCAAAAACTTTAGAAAGAAAGATGCTTCCTCCTCAAACCCATTGCCCAACACATTTTCTGTTCCCCTCTGAGAAACACAGCCTGCACTCTGAGGGCAAGTCTTGCCTTCTGCTCTTAGGAAAAGTTTCAGAAGACTCCTCTGATATGCAGCAGGGACAGACAGCAGGGACAGGCAGCCGACTTCAACCCTGCCTAACCCATCTGCAGTTCCCCTCTGAGAAATGTGCCCACCCTTTGGGCTTGAGACGGATCATATGCAATCTGGGATAGATCACAGATAGATTATGTGACCAGTAGGCAAAAAGAGATGGAAGTGTTTTGTTCAAGGTCATACAGTTTCTGGATGAATGGATTATGTAACTGAACCAGGGACAGCAGGTTAATCACTAAAAATACACAAGTCACGAGTTGAGTCAAGTTAGCGAGTCATTTATGTTGAGACGTTGAAGTGACTTAAGTCTTAAGTGCTGCTCCTGATCCCAAAGAGAATTTCAGCAGCTTGTGTAGCAATTTTAAAGTTTTAACTAAAACCCAGAGTGGACTCACCACTCCACTTAGATGGAAGTGGCAGCCACCCTACCTTGCCCTGTAGGTGAGAAGAACAGGACACCCATGTGTGCCACTCTCCATTCCATTCAAGTGGGAGATGGGCATTTGAAGCTGCTATTCTCAGCCAGTGTTTGCAGGTGTAGGCTTAGCTCTGACCCTGGGATTTAGACAATGCCTGCAAGCACCAGCTAAGAACATCTTGATACTCCTTCCACATCTTCCCAAGAGAGGTGACACCAAACTAGAAATTCTCAAAAGGCATTTGCAGATGCCAGCAGAGTCCCAAGACTGGAGCTTTGCTTGTCCTCTTCATTTGGTGGATCCCAAAGGTTCTTTCCAAGTCCTTTAGAATGCAGAGCCATGGCATGACCTTTGCTGTAAATAAGCGTTCCTGTTTTTACAAGGGAGAAGTTAAAAGAGCCCGTGTCTTTCTTTACAGTTCAAGGAAAGAATCGATGGCTGAAGGCTGAAAGGACAACTGTAACTGTTAGGAAAGAAACTCACACAAGACACATCATCATGTAACAAATCAGTTCCTGCTATTAGATTTGTTATAAATAGTATGATGAATGGTAATTCCCTGATCTAATATCAGACCTTGGGGAGCAATCTGTCGGAATGATGTCACCGCATAAATGTCCAAAGTGCTAATGAGATTATCTCAAATCAATGGTGAAACATATGCCTGAAGGAGACTGAATAATAAACAGGCCACAAAGTACTTTCCTGGATTCTTCCCTACAAGGTGGGGCTCATATGTTAGCTGGAATGATGTGGTTATAGATGTCTCCAAGATTGCCCCTGTTCTACCTGTGATAACATGTGTTATTATCTTCATCCAAAATGGTTGTGGTGGAATGGATTATTGGGTACCTTGCTGTGAAGGACATGCTGTAATTGCAAGTATTATCAATCATTCTAGCTTTATGAGCCAAAGGTGTAGACATGGTCTATAACACTGTTGGTGTCTTATGCACCTGTCAGCTTCCTCATGGAGCAGGAGGACAGTTTTGTCCAATGTGTAATGCTTGCACTGAGTTCAAGTGCATGGAAGCGGAGTTGTGTGTGCATTGCTATTGCACATGTGGATTCAAGAAGAATAGGGAGAAGCTTGAACGTGTCCAGAAAAGGGTGTTCAGAGGTCTGGAAACCAAGGCTAAGAGATCTGAGTATATTTAGAAGAGAAGAGAAGATGTAGATGGAATGTAATAGTCATCTTTAAATATATAAAGGAACATTTGTAATACCTGTGTTGGTGCAAATTTGAATAGCATCTGAAGCAGGCCCCTCCCGAAACTGCAAACCCCAGGATTCCAGAGGATGTTGAAAGTGGAATCATCGCGCTATAACAGGCTAGTGTGGAAATAACTTGTATTGCCCCCACCCAGGAGACCTTGGAGGGCCACCCCCCTATTGCCCCTGGAAAAAGAAAAAAAAGAAAGAAAATCCTCCTGCAAAGGGACTTTGGGGGCGTTGTTGCCCTATTTTTGGGCCCACTTGACCATTTTAGGCCCAAGAATGAACTATTTTTTTCCAACAAAAAGTGTCTCCCTTTAGAGTTCCCAGCCAGAGAGCTCCTTGGCCTCAGTAAACTACAAATCCCAGAATTCCACAGGAGGTTAAAAGTGGAATAATAGCACTGTAACAGTGTAGTGTGGAAAGGCCCCTTCTTAGCAGGGTCCTTGGCCAGACAGAATAGGACACATAAGGAGAGCAAATGATTTTGGTTCGACTAGTTCAGATTCCACTTCTAGGTTTAGCAGAGTTATTTCAGTCCAAATATGCAGCTTCCTGGAATTCCCCATCCTATTTTGCAGCTAACTTCACTTTGTCCCGCTTTTGGAAATTGCCCTGACTTGCTCTCAAGACGACTTCCAGGTATGCGCTGAGGATTATGCCAGTTTTGTTTTTGCTCTTGCATTTAAATTGCTTCAATATTGAATCTCTTCAGACCTCTTTATGAAGATGTATGTGGATTTCAATATGTTAATTTTATATCCCACTTTTCTCCCAGTGCAGCACCTAAGGCAGTTCACAGCATGCATTAAAATCAGATCCATCTAAGAAGCGATCCGTTATAATATTAAAAAAGAATCAAAATCAATCTGATGAGCAATCATATTAAAACCAGGCATTGAACTGAAACAGTTAAAAGGGTGATTTTGAAAAGCGTAACAAGACAGGGGAAAAATATCGACGTCCCACAGTAATTGTTGGTATTATGAGCTGTCAACACAACTCTGACTTATGACCACTGTACCATTGAATTTTCCAGGGAAGATTTATCCAGAGAAGGTTTGCCCTTGCTTTCCTCTGAGGCTGAGAGCATGTGACTTGCCCAAAATCATCCGACAGGTTTCCACGGCAGAGCAACGATTTGAACCCAAGCTTCCCAGAGTCCTAGCTCAATACTCAGACCACTAAAGCACATAAAAAGACCCCACCTTCTATTGTAAAACTGGTTGAAAACTGAACATAACTGCTTCCATAACTGTGCAGTTTTCAATGGCAGCCAGGAGAAAAAGATAAAATTATTCATTCTTGCCTGCAAACATGAAATGTATGAATATGTACAAACTGCAGGCTCAGACTTTTTCTTAGTTTTTAGTTCTTTTCTGGGAGCCGGCTTTTCCCCACTGACCTGAAGTTTAATTTTTCTACAAAGTAAAACCATGCCAGCAACAAGTCAGATTCAGAGCTTTGTTGACGGCAACTCACTGAGTGCCCAAACCAGCTGTTAGCTCGGTTCAGTTTTACAGAATAAAAGGACTAACGCAAGACAGACTCACAGAAAATGACCATCAATTTGTATTTCTGTGCTGTATGGTCCAAGCCCTTCTTCTAGTCAGTGGTGGCTTTCACATTAGTGGGTCAACAAATGCACTTCAGGTTTTGTTCAGACTTTAAAAAAGCAGGAAAGGAGATTCCACCTGAACCTCAGGAGGAACTTCCTGATGGTCAGAGCTACCTGGCAGTGGAATCTGCTGCCTCAATGGAACGTGGTGGAGTGTCCTCCTTTGGAGGTGTCTAAGCAGAGGCTGGATGGCCATTTGTCAAAGGGAGGGCTTTGAGGTGTGTTCCTGCATGGCAGGGGGTTGGACTGGATGGCCCCTGTGGTCTCTTCCAACTCTATGATGATATGATTCTAAGCTCTCAGAGATGTTGCCTCAACATAGGTCCAGAACCTTGGATAGCTCTGTTACAGTTTGTAAAGGATGACAAACTGTCCTGTGGACATGGGAACCACCAAACTCCACCGCTTTTAATCATGAGTGGTGGAGCTGGGCAGATGCTGAGGGCTCAGGGATGGTTGAAGGATCCTTTTGAGCCAAGTGCAGCTCTAGTCCGAATGGAGCCACAGAGTCATGGCTGCTCCCTTGGCCTTTGGGAAACCAGTGAGGAGGTTGGGTCTGAGGACCGTGGACCTGAGTGGGCAGCTCTTCTTAACTGGAGGCTCCTTGCAGGCAGCTGCTTGGATGGATCTTGTCCAGTGACCTGCAAAAGCCTGGAGCTTCTCCTTGCTTCTAATGACTGCTGATCACTAAGTCAATTTTGGCAAGAACGGAGCACGGAGCAAGCCCCCTCCCATCGAGCAGAGGCATCATACACGTTGCAGGGATTTGGAGATAGAAGAGCAGTTGCCGTAGCAACAGGCGATGATATCTTAAGCACTGGATCATACCTTCATTCATTTCACGTCAGGAAAGCTCTGAGGATTAAGTTATTTTGATGGCTGAGATTCTTGCCTGGGACTTTTAAAGCCTTGCTTGTTTAACACGGCATCATGGACTCTTTCAGAAATAGGAAGAATAATCCTCAAAGGCCATTTTTGACGGTGCTCACGTGGCACGATTTCTGCACACCTGGAGTCTCCCTGAAAGAATCCCTCGCTCCTGCCTGATTCATCAAAAAGCAAAAAAACGATGCTTGCCTTTATCTGTTGCCTGCCTTATTCTTAGCATCTTTCTGTTCCTCCAATGGTGAAAACGGCCCTTCTCCTCCCACTTTATCCTCATCAAACCCCTGTAGGGTGGGGCCAGGCTGAGATGGAGAAAGTGACTATCTTGGTGTCACCCAAATGAACTTCAGTGGGGTGGTAGAGCTTCAGAGAACCCGGTCCATCCAAGGCCCAACCAAATTAGATGCAAGGGTACATGAAAGTAAAGCAAACACACTAGTGGCACAAAAGAGAACTTTATGGACTGCAGCAGATCACAGTGATGGGGAAAAAAGCAACAGAAGTTATTTCACTTCTGAACACAGGCCATTTCCACATGATGTCTCAGTCCTGGGTTTGGGCCTCAATGGCATCGGTCTATGGGTCATGCTTTTGCATGAAGTCATTGTGGTCCTATTGCCATCCTGTCCCCACCCATCACGATTTTGGGATATTCACTTAATGGAATAAATCCATGTCAATATGGTACATTTACAAAATCGGGAAGCTTTTCATTGACCAAACTGCAAAGAGATTCCTTACATGCTCCATCTCATGCCTGGCTCACACTGGAAGTTCATGTATTTGTTGAAAATGACAGGACAGGGTGGTTGTTGGGAGAAACTAGGTTTTTTTTCTCCCCCCACCCCCGAGGCTGAACATTATGGCAAATTGTGTGGGTAGGTTGGGTTGCAGAGTCATGACGCCCAGTCGAACCATCTTTGGTCCAACTTTAAATACAGATTCTCTTGGTGTCAGCAATATATAGGGGGCCGTTTTTGCTGCGGTGATAACATTCTAGCATTGACGAGAGAGGATGAAACAGGATGAAATGGATCCCCCGTGTGCTATCACTGCAGGAGTCCTCTCCGTTAGTATTTATTGAAGAGCACCAGCAGAAGTTAGTGTTTCAGCGGAGAATAGAGATGGAAAGATAGTTACTGATGTTGCAGTAAAGTCCGATAAAGCTTTCAATCTGTTCATTAAAACGCCGTGCAATTCCTCCTTCCAGACAGGTGAAGCCATAATACGCAGAGAGCGATGACTCTTTTGTTCATCCCAGGAGCATTTTAAATAAGAATAAAATAAAATTCATTCAGCTACCCGGCGTTTGAGTACTCTTGTTTTGCAATGTCAACTTATCTTCCTTCCTTCCTGTGCGGGCAGATCGAGGAGGGGGGAATCTGTGCGTTGGAGCCGTTAGTTTTGAAAGACGCTTAAAGAGGTGTCGCGTTTTATGTTTCCAAAGTTCACTTCACGGATCCTTTTTCAACAAGGTAGCAAGGCAATTTGGAATGAGGGGGAAAGCATACGGGCTCGCACAATCGCTTAGTTTCTGATAAAAGGCAGTGCCTTTGAATCCAATGCCTGTATATCCAGGAGTAGCTGTGATGGCCAGGCAGCAAAACAGAACAAAATCCAAAATACTCCTTACAGGGACAGCTTTATTAGGCCAACTAAAAGGAAACAAATCCATTATGCAGACTTTCAAAGCTCACAGCCTTCCCCATCAGGCACAGATGTTAAAAATCATTTGAAGAGGAAATGATATTTCTTTGACTACATTTTGTTTCCTCTGTTGTGACATTTTCCGCCTGAAATGAATATTTAACATCTATGCCTGACGGAGAAGCCTGTGAGATTCAAAAGCTCGGACAATGAATTTTGTGCTTGTGATCGGCCTAAAAAAGATATTGCTGTAATGTGTACTTTGTATTTTGTTGTGGGAATTGCCAGTGGTTCCAGCTCATCTAAGAGATGGGAAGAATATTAGAATTTTTAAAAAATGGGCAGAAAATGCGATTCTAAAGTGTTGAGAAGCTTTCATGAGAAGAATCCTGTACTGAAGAGAACATTTGCAATCTTTGCAGCTTGAGACATTTCCTGCACAAAATTTTCTTGTGGTTGTGTTGTGCAGGAAGCAGCATTTTCTACATAGAAAATAATATTTCTCTGCAGAAACATTATGTTCTGCATGGAAAACAGCATTTTTCTGTACATTATGTTGCACAGAACATTCAGCTTCATGCTAGTTCTCTAACAAAACAGCTGTTTTTGTGTGCAGAGGAAGTTGTGAACTGTGACTAGTCCTTGGAAATTGCTGTTTTTTGGAAGACTTTCTTGCAGCAAGACGAAAATTGCTAAAATGATTGTTGCTTCCTTTGAGAAGAAAATTAGCTGTCTTAGGAGCAAAACCTGAGACGGGAGGGTAGGTTCTTGTGATATCACAGAAACAAATCCTTTCATAGCATCAGGGAAGGAATACATTGGCAGGAGGTCAGAACTCCTTGTAGGTCAACCAAGTGTGGAAATGAGCTTGAGGGCAACCTAGACAACTGGAACCAGAATGTGGTAAATGTGGGCAAAGCCTAGCTATAACCAGGCAACATGGCAGCCCAATTAAAGGGGGAAAAAAAATCAGTGATTAAGCAGCACACAAAATCTCCCCAGTATCTACAGCAGTTGCCACCATTGCTGATAGGAATTGAAGGTCTTATGATTTGACATATGATATATGCAGAGTTTTTCTAAATCCTATGCAGCTTCTATGTAGCCATGTAAATCTTCAGCCTTTCACCTTATTCTCTTCCTTGCAAGAAAACCTTCAAAATCTGAGGACTCTTCACAGATTGAGATTTAACTGGTGGGAGAAAACAATGCTCATGGAATCTTATTGCACCGAGAACAGCATTTTCTGCAGAGAAATGTTCTGTTCTTGTGTGTTGTAAAACACATATTTCAATATTTCTCTGAAGGCAGGATTTTCTCGGCGTGTGTGCACTGGGGGAAAAACACAACTTGCTGAATGAGGTAGAAATGGAGCAGAACAGGGTTATGTTTTCATGCATACAAAAGTTAATGATGGTGGAGATGGACTGATTCACACGGAAGAATTCTGGCATTTCCTTATGTAAAATGCTGGGCCAAAAGGAGGGGGTGAATGATGTCTCCCATACGCATGTCTACCATTACTGGGACACTTTGATTGTGGAGCCCTTTGTGAAGCTTCTGAGGAATTCCATGTGTCTTCAGAGCACAGCTTGAACATTACTGAGATAGACCGGGGTGATAAAGATGCTGATCCAGATTTTCCATTCTCTTTTCTGCTTCTTTTTTTGGCTCCAAAGTGAAGATCCCATTTTCACTTAGCCAAAAGTAGTTGTTCCCCCATCACACCAAATCCTCTGAGTCGAGGCTTTTAAGTTGTGTCAGCTTAATAATTCATTTTGGTTTCCTTTTGGTTCCAAGTCGAAGGTCACTTGGGTTGCTCCGCTGCATGATAACAAGAATGGGCTATTACGAGTAGAATTTTTAAATTTGCAGTTTAGGAACCAGTTGGATATCGTTACAAGGGGGAAATTTTGTGAAAGCCCTCCTTGGGTTTAAGAAGAAAATGCTCGTGTCGGTCCATGAGGAACTAACAGAGCTGCCTCAAAGAGGGAGAAACTGGCTTTTGATTTTTGCATTATCATAGAAGGAAACCCATACAGTTTTTGATCGCTGTCCTACGGTGAGGAGCAAAATGGTAAACACATTCATTCCTGTCTGTAAAACTTTGCAAAGATTTACAGCAATCCTATGGAATCTTGAGATACATAAGTTGGTGAAATGCCATTCATTTCTGAAAAATCTAGGGTGCTTTTAATTTAGCACCTCACCTCTTGCTTACCCACATGGTATTCCATGAGATATGAAAACCTTCATATACTTAAAGTGGGCACTTTCTGAATTGTCAGCTAAGACCTTCTCCTCTGCCAAATTGTGAGACTTAGGATTGCTGCCTCTGCCCCTGCTATTGTGAGATTCTAGAAGGGAGGGAGAATGCTTAAAAGCACCAGATTCTCATCCACCACAGCCAAGATCCTGCATCAGGAGATGTATCCTACAGTCCTTCCCTACACCCCTATTTCCTCTTCTCCCTTCTCCCTTTCTACAGGACTCACTTGCCTTCTGTCCTTTAGTGGCCAGTGGAGAATGGAAGGCATCAGAGAAGCATCTGGCTTCATCTTTATAGCCAGTTGCACAACAAGGTCACCATTCTCCAGGACCTCTAGAGGACCTCTGAGAGGAACTGAAATCAAAAGATCTCAGGGCAGGTTACAAAGAGCATTAAAACAGGTCAGATAGCTTAAAAATAGTAAAATAATTTAAATAAAGCCCTATTTAAATAGGGGAAATCCTGCTCTTACATATGATTCCGATCCTGGGCTAGTATAACTGGAGAAGTAGAGCAGCTGTGAACCTTCATAGAACCTCATTTGTTGCCTGGCAGCTGCTGAATTCCACATGTCTGCAGATCACCTTCTCTCCTTGCCTGCTGGATGGCAGAGAGGTATACCCTTGTAAACTCATAGAATCATGGAATCATAAGGTTGGAAGAAACCACAAGGGCCATCCAGTCCAACCCCATTCTACCATGCAGGAACACACCATAGGAGGTTTCTTGATAGATAGCCATCATGTCACATCTTAACCTTCTTTTCTCCAAGCCAACCATACTCAACTCCCTAAGGCTCTCCTTATAGTTTTCCAGGCCTTTTACAGTTTTGGTCATCCTCCTTGAGATGCATTCCAGCAGCAATTCCATTGCTGTTGGCAATAATTATACATATGTGTATGTGTGTATATATATGCATGTGTGTGTATACTCACACACACCCACATACATATATATACACACACACACACCATTTTTCTTCTTGCTGCAACAGTCACTGAAAAGTGTGCTGCTTTCAAAGACTATTTACAGCTCATGACCTATTCTGTGTAATGTGCACATTACACATCTTCATTGCAAAAAGTGATATTAATTAATAGAAAATAAGTATCCTGCATATAAAATAGCAAGTTCTGCATAGAAATGTTATTCTCTGCACCCAGAATTATGTTTTCTGTGGAGAAAATGCTATTTTCCAGGATGGAAACCTCTTCTCTATGCAGGAAACCTATTTTTCTCTGCAGAAAAATGGGATTTTCTACTCCGAAATGTGCATTTTTGCCTGCACAGAATAAATCTCAAACTGTGAAGTTGTCACTTGTCAGAGTTTCTCCTCATTAGGGTTTTCTGGTTTTGGAGAAACCCATTTTTGACCATTTCCAAAATATTTTAAAATACTCCTCCCATCTCTACTGGAGAGTTCCCTGCTGCTTGTCACTTATTTGTTTAATTTTGTATTAACTTTGCTGACACTGCTGGACAGCTCCTGTTTGCCAGTGCAGTCTATGTCCTGCTTTGCAGGTATTCACTGGCTTGACTTGACCACATGCTGAAACTCTTGCACACTGTGCACAGGAAAGCAACATCACTTTTATATCCACCCTTTCCAAGCTCAGCTACTTGTTTTAAAATAATTTGTGGACTTGCATTAGAGACAAACCTCAGAGAATGTACGTCATACAAGGTAAACTGGGCAAATTTGAAATATGGTGTGTAGCTGTTCCCAGAGGGGCAGAAGTCTGTATTTTTCCCCCTTTGCTGTGGAATTAAATTGGGCTGAGGATCCTCTAACAAAGGCTCCAAATTAATGGCATATATATTTGACAGTTCAGCAATTACCACTGACATTCAGTGCTTAATAAAGTTAGAATTCACCTGGAATTGCCAGCCCTCTGGGACAAATTCTAACTCCTTACACTTGATGGGCATAATTACAGATTTGTTCCAATTTATTGAGAGTCGTGATGAAAGCAAGAATTCATTAATTAAATCTAGTCATTTTGGAACAGAAGAAGATGGACTAGGAAAAAAAAAGTCAATAGAGTATGCATAATGGCACTTTATTCTGCTCTTTTATTTCTCATACTCGTTGTACCTATTTGTTGTCCCTAAAGATTCTAATGGTGTTAAGCAACAAAAATGACAAGGAGGGGGAAAAAAAACCCTGGAAGAATTTAGGATTAGGATGACAAATTGTCCCATTATGCTTACCCTTCTTGGTCTGTTGTGCTAACTTTCTTAGCTTATCATTTTCTTCAGATGAGACCAAATTCTTCAGATGAGACCAAATACCTTCACTGGTGTTCAACTTGTAGAATCCTGGCATCTGGCTACGCTTATCATCACCACATATTTGGCAGAGCCTTGGGATATATGGAGGAACTTGTACCAGTTGGTTATTAAGATGTAACCGTAACCGGTTAGACATAAAAGCAGATAGCCAGCTATCAGAATAAACATTATTAGTTTGTTTAGATGGACAGGTGCTGTTGATCCGAAGCACATGTTCAGAGTCCTGGTTCTGGTGCAGGTCAAGGAGGATGTGATTTAGCACCCATCAACAAAGATGGACGTGATGGTGCACCCTGAAGCTCTGTACTGGGCAGGAGGGGATCCTCCCTAATTCACAGGGAACCTGGAGATCTTCATTGCAGCCAGGATCAGAACCCCATGAATGGTCACTCAGGAACAAAGAGGCTGCGGCAGAGAGCCCAGGCTTTTAGAAGACATCATAAGCCCAGAGGAGGCAAGGGATGAGATGCTTGGTGTAGACCAGAAGAGGCTGGAAGGTGCTGCAGATCCTTGTCCTGCAGTATCTCTATGGTTGCTTCTTTGGACTCTGAACAGCTGGTTGGAGACATGAGTAGTTCTGCAGAGAGTAGAGTAGGGTTAGGGGTGAGATGAGGACAATTCACCCCAGGCAGCAATGTTTTTGGAGGCAAGACTCATAGCCATGCCTCCGTGCACCCTGGCCATGCTCTAGCCACACTCCACACCCCTGGCCGTGCCCCCATACCCAGTGGCCATGCCCCCTGCACCGTAGCCCCCCCTCCCCCACGCACTCCAAGCTCCTCCACTTGACTTGACTTTATTAAATGTCCGTAAGTTTTGTTTGCTTGTTTAACAGATCTGTAATTTCTTTCATCTCCATACCCTCAAAGAACCATTGGACACTTTTATTTAAACAGTTAGTTATAGTACCTATGGCTGTGATGAAACACATGGAGACTTCTTTGAGTAGGTTGTTGAAAGCAAGTAACATAACCCAGAATTATTTTGGACAGTAATGAACTTGACAATGCAACTTTTGGTTCAGCTCTAGCCAAAGAAACAATGAGCAAACATCTTGCAACATGCATACACAACTACACTGCTAATCCTGTCAATGCTCCATCCACATCTAATGCTCCTATGACTAAAGGCTTTTTATGAGATGCTGGCAATGATACATATAAAATTAACTTGATCTGATCAGAGGCATATTGTGATGAGATAAATGCAGCATGTATTGAATGGATCGGGTTAGATATGCTATCTCTTAATCAAATTTCTGAAATTGTTGATGAGATTTTGCATCGAGCATATATAAGACAAATAAGCCATAACCATGTCACCCTCTTGGCTTTTCCTATATATTTTTATAAAGTAGCTATACATATCATTTGCAATAACTCCCAGAATGACAAACGTCCAACATGGAACATAAATTACTGATATATTCTTAACTGTCATCGGACTATACTGAGAAATCATTCTTTGTCTTCTTGGTTTTTTATCTTGTCAGACTGGCACTTAGCATTTTAACTTTTTATAAAACAATATTTTTGGATTACGTCTGTCTGACTTTCACTTATAGGAGGATGGGAATTATGCAAAAAATACCCCTCCCTTCCTGGATGTTGCTAAACTGCAACTCCCAGTATTATGCATCACTGGCTTGGGTGGCTACTGCTACTGGGAGTTGCAGTGAATGACATTTGGAGGGCTACACAATTCTGATTTACGAGAAGTAAATTCATATTCGAAATAAATCCCTGAATTCTATTAGAATCTGGATCTATGACATCACAGCAGGTCGGCCAATAGCTATTGAGAGACAAGGTTAAAGACTAGGTTTTAAGCTTGTATGCTAGAGTTGGGATAGTGTGGCCCACAGGCTGTATGGGATCTCTGAAAGCACTTTTGTGAGAGTTCCCCAAAGCTTCTCAACCAGCTCCACAAAATTAAGAATTCAGTTTTATTTTGGTGCATTTTTTTGCCCCAAACCACAAAGAAAGCCTTCCAAATGTGGGTAAGCATGCAAAAATCCCCCACCCCAATATCTCAGGAACCCATTGTTGCTATTAACGGCTGTCATGTTGACTTCAGCCTAGGGTGACCATATGGATGAGAGACCTCCAAGTCAACTGCCTCCTCAGGTCTTGCAAATTCAGGGACGTGTCTTCTTAAGGTTATCCATCTATAATGCAGTTTTCCTCTTTTCCTACTGCCTTCTATGTTAGCAAGCATTATTGCCTTTTCTCATGAGCCATGTCTTCTCATAATACGGCCAAAGTATGACGGCTTCAGTTTAGTCATCTTGGCTTCTAGGGAGAGTTCAGGTTTGATTTGCTCTTGGACCTATTCATTTGTCTTGTTAGCAGTCCAGGGTATCCACAGAACTCCTCTTCAGCACCACGTTTCAAAGGAGTTGATTTTCTTCCCACCAGCTTTCTTCACTGTCCAGCTTTCACAACCATAGAAACTAGAAATACAATGACGTGGACAATCCTAACTTTAGTATTCAATGATATATCTCTACACTTGAGGCTCTTGTCTAGTTCTTTCATAGCTGCGCTTCCAAGTCCTAGGCCATTTCCGGACTAGCCTGTTATAGTGTGATGATTCCACTTTCAACGTCCTCTGGAATCCTGGGATTTGCAGTTTCGGGAGGGGCCGGCCTCTATAGTGTTGGAAGAGACCTCAAAGGACATCCGGCCGGCCCCTCTCGAAACTGCAAACCCCAGGATTCCAGAGAACGTTGAAAGTGGAATCATTGCGCTATAACAGGCTAGTGTGGAAATGGCCCTAGTCTTCTTCTGATTTCTTGACTGAAGTCTCCATTCTGATTAATGACTGAGCCAAGGTATGGAAAACCTTGACCTATTTCAGTATCTTCATCATCGCTTTAAGGCTATGCAAATCATCTACTCATGCTACCTACAAATCCCTCTCTGGTTCCCATCAAAAAGGAAGAAGGAAATGACATAATGTCACTTCTTGTTACCATTTTGAGAGGGACTGGGGAGGAAAACAGAGTTATTTGGGCTTGCTGTGGCTGTATGTTGCTCATAGGGGATGGAATACAGGAAAAACATCCCTACCCATCCCATAGTTACACAGTCCTGCATAAACCATATGCAACCTTATATTGGATTGATTTAGCCAATGTAATCTGGGATAGGCATGTAAAGGGATAGAAACCTCCATTTACATCTGTGCAATCACTGAATACTTTTCCTTGCCTTCCCTTGGCTCATTTCAGATCTCAGTCCATTTATAGATGAAAAAGCTAAAAAAGAGATTGGGAGTTATTGTATTTTTGGCCCCATGTTGCTCCATTCTCTTCAGACCTGCAGGTTGAAACTAGATACCTTCATTACTCGATCTGTGGCAATTTGATAAAAAGCTAAATGGAATTTAATTTCTCCCTCCCTTCCCAGCTTCTCCTCCTCTTTGTACAATAAGAACTATGCAGGGCCATGTTCTCTTCTTCGGCATAAGTCAAACAGAGCCTCTGACACAATTAATAAAACACTTCATATTTGATACAGAAGGCAGCTTGTTATCTGAAAGACAACCATGGATATCCTTTCCCTTATGAACAAGCTGGTCAAATAGTCCTTTGTTTCACACGAACAACTCTCTAAATCCGTCTCTGTTGGGCAGATTCTCTCTCTGTGCTTTCGACAGACATAACCAGTTTGATTATTTGAATCTGCCCCTAACTTGGGCCATTTCCATGCTACACTGTCATAGTGCTATTATTCCACTTTCTGCATCCCTTGGAATCCTGGGGTTTGTAGTTTCCTGAGGCCAAAGAGCTCTCTGGCTGAGAATTCTAAAGGGCCCTCCCTCAATTGCAAACCCCAGGATTCCATAGGACATTGAAAGTGGAACAATAGCACTATGGTCATTTCTGCACTAGACTATTATAGCGCTATGATTCCACTTTCAACCTCCTATGGAATCCTGGGGTTTGCAGTTTAGGGAGGGGCTGGCCAGCCCCTCCCGAAACTGCAAACCTCAGGATTCCATAGGAGGTTGAAAGTGGAATCATAGCACTATAATAGTCTAGTGCGGAAATGGCCTATGACAGTGTAGTGTGGAAGTTACCTTACAGTTTCAGTTGGGGACCTTTTACCATGTGGAGAGGTGAGGTTGTTTTGGTAGTCAAGGCAGAATCTTTTCAGTCGGAGTCCACCCTGGTTATGAAACTCTTTCCTGGGGGAGGTTGGATGGACCCTTTCCTTGTTTCTCATGTGGGCACTATAGACTCTTCTGTTCCATTGAGATTTGAATGCTTTATACCATTGTAAATGA
Source organism: Ctenosaura bakeri (assembly GCA_948474755.1). Classification (NCBI taxonomy): domain Eukaryota; kingdom Metazoa; phylum Chordata; class Lepidosauria; order Squamata; family Iguanidae; genus Ctenosaura; species Ctenosaura bakeri. The sequence goes on along the minus strand of CAOLHI010002094.1, from coordinate 203,262 downwards.
GAATACCAAACAGTTATGAAGTCTTAAGCTTAGCTAAAGGCATCGGAAGTGACTAACAGAATGCCAGCTCTCATTTTGTCAGGTCTTTGCTACGGTGCAGGACAAGCAGGACAAGGGGAGCTCGCTATTTTTTAATATCATGAGACTGTCGGTTTGGCCCCATAAAATCAATGGAACACTTTTGAGGGGAAAACAGATTTGTCCATTTTGAAGGAGAGCTCATAGAATCATAGAGCGGGAAGAGACCACAGGGGCCATGTAGTCCAACCCCTTGCCATGCAGGAAAACAGTATCAAAGCATTCCTGACAGATGGCCATCCAGCTTCTGTTTAAAAACCTCCAAAGGAGACTCCAACACACTCCATTGAGGCAGCAGCGTATTCCACTGCTGAACTCTCTTACCATCAGGAAGTTCTTCTTAATGTGGTGGTAGAATCTCTTTTCCTGAAGTTTGAAGCCGTTGCTCCATACTGTCCTAGTCTTTGGAGCAGCAGAAAACAAGTTTGCTCCATCTTCCATATGACACTCCTTCAAATATTTGAACATGGTTATCATGTCCCCTCTTAACCTTCTCTTCTTCAGGCTAAATATACCCAGCTCCCTAAGCTGCTCCTCACAGGGCTTCATGGTTTCCAGGCCTTCTACCATTTTGGTCACCCTCCTCTGGACATGTTCCAGCTTGTCAATATGCTTCCTGAACCATGGCAACCACTAGGCAACCCTAGTGAGCCAGTGTGATGAAGTGGTTTGAGTGTTGAACTATGATTCTGGAGACCAGAGTTTGAACCATCATTCAGCTATGGAAACCCACTGAATGACCTTGAGTAAACCAAACTCTCTCAGCCTGAGAGAAGTGCAATGGCAAACCTCCTCTGAACAAATCGTGCCAGGAAACCCCCATGATAGGTTCATCTTAGGGTTGCTATAGATCCGAAATGACTTGAAGGCACACAGGTACAGCAAAGCAATGCTTGTAACCTCCAAGATCAACCACAATTGATCTGTTCAGGGTGACCAGGTGGAATTCCAGTAGTAGACAGAGACACATTGGTGATTGCAAGTCTGTCCTGTACCCATCTGAACCAACGGTGCTGAAAGTGGTGGTGATTTTTTGCCTCACTGAAATACCTAGTTTCATCCTATGCAATTGAAACATAAGTATATGCAGCTCCTCTCTAGGGAAGATAAATGTCACCTGATTCAAATCACACAATACTTCTGCAAGTTCTCTGCGATGAATGTGAAACTGTTCTGGTTTGAGTTCAGCAGGTCTTAACTGCTGTCACGAGGAATAATTGCTGTTTTAAAAACAGAGCAGGAATCGGCCAGCCCTTTCCCACGGCATGTCTAGACTCCTGAGAGTTAACATTTATATGCTAATGCTTTCGTTTGCAACTCTGACACTCAATGCATGACATTACGCCACCGTTTGGCACTCGCTCCTGCCTCCTCTTCGTGACTTTGGATCTGCTTTTGAAAATCAGAGGTGCAGAAGGTGAGGCTGCAAGAATAATGCTTTGAACTTTTCAAAGAGCACAATGTCCTGATTTACTGTACCTTGGACAGAGAATGAATGAGAACAGAGAATGAGACATAATTCCTTAAAGGCACCTTGGGGGACAGGTGGTATTGCTACAGAATGCACATCTGTGTGTTTAACACTGATGGTACTTTTTATTCAATGTCCAGATCACCTTTCTCCTAGGCCATTTCTGCACTAGATTGTTATAGTGCTATTATTCCACTTTCAACATCCTATGGAATCCTGGGGTTTGCAGTTTAGGGAGAGGCCTTAAAGGCCCTCAGGGGCCTTTTTAGGGAGGGGGGCTTCAAAGGCCCCTCCCTAAACTGCCAACCCCAGGACTCCATAGGACGTTGAAAGTGGAATAATGGCACTATAACAGTTTAGTGTGGAAATGGCTTTCATTTGTTTTAATTAGCAAGCCTAGACATTGTCAGACAGTGAAAGTGCACAGACTGGCCACAGAGATCTTCAACAGAACGTTCTCCACAAAAGCTAATATTGCCTTATTGCAGATGGGTCAGAGCATCAAATATGTGAAAAGCTTTAAATTCAACCCTTTTCCAGGTGGAATGGAAGGAAGGAATGCTTGTGAATCCCTAATTCTGGCAACTCACCCGTGAGCACTTGGAACATTTGTAAACACATTCCGTAACATCCAGTGGACCGCTGGTTGCAGACTGGGTAGATTTTTATTAAATCAAAGCCAGATCTCTGACAACTCAAATTCTTTGTCTCTTTTTCATCACAGCATCTAAGACAGGAGCTGTGTGTGGGGCTCTCAAATTGGCAAGTGAATTCACAGCCTCTGAGATCCCTAGCTTTTATCATTTACTTCTGAGTTCTTTCGACTTTTCATTTGGCAAAGCAGCAGAGTTAATGTTGTCCTCAATGGATAGGTCAGCGTATCCTGTGTTTTCAACCAGATCCCTTATTTGTTGTCTTGATGCAAACAAGAAGTGTTTAAAAATGCAGAAGACTGGAGTTCAGGAATACAACAGAGATAGTTTAGTGTCCTGGACCATCCAATTTCATAGCAGACACCTGGATTTTTTTTTTTTTTCAGATCAGTTGCTGATTCATATCAGCTGAGAAACGGTCTCTGCAGAATCTCCAGAGGCATCGTGATGCTTGCTGACTTCATCTCAGTTTGGTTTTCATGCTTTCTCTCCCATGTGCATGGCTGAAATGCTAAACCTGCTCCTGGAGAGGATCAAGAGGAATATTCTGCAGTTGGAGATTGTGGCTGAAAAGCATTCAGGCAACCAGATAGTTTACTGAGGCCAAAGAACTCTCTGGCTGAGAATTGTAAATGCTCCTCTCTGAACTTCAAGCCCCAGGAGTCCATAGGATGCTGGAAGTGGAATAATAGCACTATAACCGTGTAGTGCAGAAAGGCCCAAAGTCTTTGTCTTCCGGTAAAAGGAAATCAGGAAGGAGGCCAGCCTAGTTTAGTCTGCAGAAGTGGTCAAATGGAAAGAAGGGCCTCTCCGGACAATCTTGGAGCTCCAATGGATTCGTAAAGGGAGATCGAGTCCTTCAAATAACTGGAACCCAAACCATATAGGGCTTTATAGGGCAAAAGCATCACCTCTGGAAAGGGTAAGAGGAGGGGAAAAGAGAGTGAGAGAGCAAGTCTGATGGCCTTTCTGCACTACACTCTTATAGCACTATTATTTCATTTTCAACCTCCTGTGGAATTCTGGACTTTGTAGTTTCCTGAGTCCAAAGAGCTCTCTGGCTGATCATTCTAAAAGACCCTCCCTAAACTGTGAATCCCAGGATTCCATAGGAGGTTGAAAGTGGAATAATGGCACTATAGCACTCTAGTGTGGAAAGGCCCTGAGATTACATCATGATATAAATTTTCAAGGCTATCTCAGACCTTTCATTATTATGAAGTGCCCTGCGCTTGAGTGCCAAGTGACTGAAGCTGAGAAGATGCCTGCTGGAGGCTGAGTCACCCAAACTGATGCCTGTTGCTTATTTCAGAGAATGTGTTTTATTTTTTCATTCAGGCAATGGCTGTACAAAGGGTGAGTCGTCCGTAAGACATTGACTTCTGCAAGCTGATTGAAGAGGGAACATGCAAAAGATGGGGGGAGCCCATCTAAACTGCCAAATTAAGAAGGTTTGGGTGGGATTCTAGTTGAAGAGGAATTGCATACAACCTCTGCTAGTAAAGGGTGGAGGGGGGATTAAATGGGTGCTAGGCAATGACAGACAATGAAGTCATTTCCTTACTTTTTGGTAGATATGGTGGGTTGCCCTCTTCTGCAAGACTTTGCCCCTGCGGGTCACAAGATGTTGAAACAATGGCCATTTCCGCACTAGCCTGTTATAGTGCGATGATTCCACTTTCAACATCCTCTGGAATCCTGGGGTTTGCAGTTTAGGGAGGGGGTCTTTAGAATTCTCAGCCAGAGAGCCCTTTGGCCTCAGGAAACTACAAACCCCAGAATTCCAAAGGAGGTTGAAAGTGGAATAATAGCACTATAAGAGTATAGTGTGGACATTAAGTTGAGTCTATAAAGTTTGCATTGCTGAAAAGGACCCCAGGGAATGATTGCCCGGTATCCAACACTTGGAAGAAACTCAGTACAGGTAACAAACTCAGTGCGTGTTTTTGCCTTAATTTCACTTCCTGACTTATAGTGACCCCAGGAATTCCAGAGCGTTTTCTCAACCAAGGATTGCTCAAAGGTGGTTTTGGCAATCATATTACCTTTTTTATTTTTTATTTATTTATTTGTATCCCGCCTCTCCACATGGATCGAGGCGGCGAACAACTTACAAATAGCATGTATTTCGAAACATTTCTATACATGCCCCCAACAAGCTGGGTACTCATTTTACCGACCTGCGAAAGGATGGAAGGCTGAGTTGACCTTGGAGCCCGGCAAGATCGAACTCACAACCTTGCGGCTTGCAGAACTGGCATTTAACCACTGTGCCACCAGGGCTACTTACAGCACCTGGTGTTCATTGGTGGTCTCCCATCCATGCATTTATGAGGGCTGACCCTGCTTAGCTTCCAAGATCAGATGGGATTTGGTGCCTTTAGGGTATTTAAACTACTTGCATTTAATTTCTTCTCCTAGCAAGCATGAGATTTGCAGTACTATATAAGCCATTACAATTTGAACTAGCGCGTACTATGATCTTTTGTGTTAACAAAGCAAAATAACTCCTTTCCTTTGCCTCCCAGATTCTCACCCCGCCTGCCAACGGACTCACCTTGCAGTCATGCACAGCTGACCTGACAATAGTAAAAAGACAGATCTTAATTGAGTTTATATCCTACCTTTCCTTCACTGAGGTCAAAGTGGCGTATATGGCTACCAGGCCCCCATTTAACTCTCACGACAGCCCTCCAAAGTAGATCAGTCAGAGGCAGCAAAAGCTAGATGGGGGGGGGATGAGAGAGAAAGAATCCCCTCTGGATTTTCACCTGATCTTTAAAGGTGTTGTCTGAAAGGTGGAAACGATTTCATGGATCAGGTTCAGCAACTTGGATAGTTCCTTTAAAGTTCGGACTGAAATCTGGTGCAGGTTGATTGATTCGCTTACACAGAAACCATTAGCCAGAACTCAGTTGGATTTGAATCCATGTCTCTCAAGTCTCAAGCCATTTCCACACTAGACTCCACTCAGAATCCCATTTTCCCGTGGCTCCTGTTCACTTTACAAAGTAGAAGCTTTGCAGTACCTATTTGTCCTTTTACATACTCGTCTCTGAAAAGGGCAAATATTCTCTTGCTCCCCTCTTTTTTTTTTTTTTTGGCTCCACTCGTAGGAAATCACAGCAATTCACACAATCCCTAATCACAGCTTAAACATTTATGCAGGAGTGTGATTTGTTTCAAGGGGGACTAGGACGCTGAATTTTAAAAAGATAATACAAATCAGGCCTCTGTTTTTTTAGCTCTGCAAGCTCCGAAGAAATGAAATGAGCGCTCACAATTCTCCAAATTGCAGTAGAACAGTGGGATAATTAAGATGCATATGGCACATGACATTAAGCAGCCTTTTGTGAACTGTTAATTAAGATTTCATCAGTTCCATCTTTTATTCCAGCTGAATTAGAAGATTGGTGCTAATTCCTTTCGCTGTTTCCTCTCAAAAAGGCAATCAGTGCATCTGAGCATAATTGAGTGTAATACGACATGATGATTAAGACAAACAGGCTCGGGAGACATAATCTAGACAGGCGGGGTTAATGGGCCTAGACCAAGGTGAACCTGGCCAGCTAACCTTTGAAGCTGTTCCAACGTTCTGGAAGTCATGTATGGTTTGCAAAGGTAATGCAAGCCACACCAGCAAATTTTCCTGTCTGTCATTGACATCTTTATTAGAATTGCAAAAGGATGATGGACCAAGGTTAAAATTTCCAGACTCCTGAAATCCATGTCAGTTCCTCAGATCATTCACCAGTAAAAAGCAGGTAGGATGGTGCGTTATTTTATCAGTTAATTTTCTTAGCATACAATGCACCCATGACAGGCATTCTGTTTAGTAGTTACAATATTGTAAGTTGGACTTAGGATATCCCAGGCCATTTCTGCACTATTATTCCACTTCCAGCCCCCTCGGGCTTACAGTTTAGGGAGGGGAATTTAGAATTAGAGGGTGACCAAAATGGTGAGAGGCCTGGAAGCCATGGAGCCCTATGAGGATAGACTTGGAGAGCTGGGTATGTTTAGTCTGCAGAAGAGAAGGTGAAGAGGGGACATGATAGCCATGTTTAAATATTTGAAGGGATGCCACGTAGAGGAAGGAGAGGGCTTGTTTTCTGCTGCTGCAGAGACCAGGACAAGGAGCAATGGATACAAGCTGCAGGAAAGGAGATTCCACCTGAACCTCAGGAAGAACTTCCTGATGGTCAGGGCTGCCTGGCAGTGGAATCTGCTGCTGCCTCCTTGGAGTGTGGTGGAGTCTCCTTCTTTGGAGGTTTTTAAGCAGAGGCTTGATGGCCATCTGTTGGGGATGCTTTGATGGGTGTTCCTGCATGGCAGGGGGTTGGACTGGATGGCCCCTGGGGTCTCTTCCAACTCTACATTTCTATGATTTTATGATTCTATAATTCTCAGCCAGAGAGCTCTGTGACTTCAATAAACCACAAACCCCAGAATTCCACAAGATGTTGGAAGTGGAATAATAGCACTATAAAAGTGTAGTGCAGAAATGGACCCAGTTGCTGGTTGTTCGTCTTCATGGTCACTAAATGTGACCCCTGGGAAATGAAGTCTGAGCATGGTCCTAGTTATGGGATGTCTTGGAACAAGCGGTTGTCTTGGAACCCCACGGCATCTCTCCACCTTCCTGTTCTCAAACCACACCATGACCGGTGACACGTTGTGGATGTAATTTCCAAGTATCCCAGTCTCCAGTGCCTTGGGAACTCCTTGGTTGAGGTGCTGCCAGGTTGAGGGTGTATTATCATCTGTAGCAACGATGACGGAACTCCATCAGTGCAGTTGCAATGATGATGCAGGGTCTTGGGCTATATGGGTTGTTAGCATTGTGACTCCTTTGCTGCAAAACATCTTATGATAAAAAGGTGACAGTGGGGGACAGCCTGGACCTTTCCACACAACACTGTTATAATGCTATTATTCCACTTTCAACATCCTGTGGAATTCTTCTGAGGTTTGTAGTTTCCTGAGGCCAACGAGCTCCCTGACTGAGAATTCTAAAGGTCCCTCCCTAAACTGCAAATCCTAGGATTCCACATGATGTTGAAAGCGGAATAATAGCATAATAGCAGTGTAGTGCAGAAAGCTCCTCTGTTTAACCCTTCTCATCCCTACAGCTTTCTCCCTAAAACTCCTCCCCGCTCCCAGCCAGCTATTTTTCTCTTGCAAGGGTTCCAGGTAAAGATGTGATTTTTTTCCACTTATTTAGCTCTTTCATGCAATTTGGTGTGTGTGTGTGGGGGGGGAATCTCCTTGCAAGGTGAGATCGTGAAGGTTTTTGCACATTTTGAGAACTTTCTTTTGTGTTGATGATTCTTGCAAAAATTATTCTTTATGCAAAACAAAGTCTGCAAAAAAATCCCAGTGTGATTTGCATAAATGAAATAGTTTTCTTCACAGAAATACTGTTTATAAGAAACAATGGGGGGAAGTGTTCCAAAATTTAAAGTCCAGGTAGAGTTGTCAATTTTTTCTTCCCCACATACATTTATGAATTTTCAGAAAAAGTGTGGTGTGTGTGCGTGTGTGCATTGAGAGCAACCCTCATGGCAACTGGCCATTTTATCAACAAGTTGCCACTTCTCAACTCATTTTAATTGTATACTTCCCAAAGATCCTATGATATGGAGAAGGATTGCTTGTTGTGTGCTTTCAAGTCATTTCTGACTTATGGCGACCCTAAGGTGAGCCTGTCGTTGGGTTTTCTTGGGGCTGAGACTGTGTGACACAATTTAAATAAATACACCAGATGATAAACTATATATACATATACACACACATATATAACCTTCACCTCAATGTGTCTTAGAGACCACGCTTCCAGTCAATTTCTTTTTTGATCTTAATTATTGTTCTCCTTTTTTTAAAAAAGTCCTTTTGTTAAAATGAATGAAATCCTTGCAAAACAGCTTACATGATCTTTAAAATGACGATTTGATTTTTACCATCAAAGTCTGTCATTGCAATGGCAATGGCTTTTGCAAGCGTGGATGTGCTTTGAAGTCCAAATTCATGCCAGCTTTACAGATGAACATTTGCAGATTGTTCATGAATAAAATATGTGCTTGTTCTTCCACATTGGCTGCAAATTCTCCTCATTTCAAAAAGTACATATTTGACAATAAATGACAGAGAAGCAACAGGACTTTCATTATCTTGCTTCCTCCCTGACATTTCGAGTCAGACAGTGGATGGTGCTAAAACTATTGGATGTGGTTAAATTTGATTCAATAGAAGTGGTTCAGGTTCCAGCAATGTGTTCTGACGCATGCTTTGCATTGCAGACAGAGTCTAAGACTGAGGGCTGCAGAATTATAGCACTTTGATGCCATTTTAATGGCCATGGTTTCTTCCTATGGGATCCTGGGATTTGTAGTTTACTGAGGCACAGGAGCCCTTGGGCTGAAAATTCTAAATGGTCCTCCTAAACTGCCATTCCCCATGTCACTTGGTTTCCTACCAGAACCTGCTAAGCTGTAAAGGGCCTTTTCCGCACTACACTCTTATAGTGCTATGATTCCACTTTCAACATCCTCTGGAATCCTGGGGTTTGCAGTTTCAGGAGGGGCATTTAGGATTCTCAGCCAGAGAGCTCTTCGGCCTCAGGAAACTACAAACCCCAGAATTCCACAGGAGGTTGAAAGTGGAATAATAGCACTATAACAGTGTAGTGTGGAAATGTCCCCAAGGTTGTGGGCCTCACCCTTCCTTTCCAACTGGATGACAAAATAACGCAATGAAAAAGTACGCCAGCAACTGCACAATGGCCTTTGTGGAAGATCTGAGCATCGCCAATGAATTGGTCCTCAACTGATAATGTTTGACTGGATAATTGAGCAGCATAATGGATGGAGATCTTGATCAAGATAAATAGCAATCCAAAAGAGATATTCTAATGGCACAGCCTGTACATAATTGTTCCTATTACCATTAAAATCAGCTCAATGATACTTCCTATTTTTATTTTATTTTTAAATTCCCCATTTCATAGCGTAGAATGAATTTTAATGTCTCTTCATCCAATTAAAGTGTTTTAAGCCTCAGCGGCGGATCTAGCCCTACCTAAATGCCCCAGTCTTTCGGAAGTACTCTGAAATCTCTTTCGCTCCAATTTAACTGTAGTTAAAAACTGTGATTGTTCAAGTGCTCAGAAGAACCAAAGAGAGGATGGCTGGAATGATACCCTTCACAGTTTATTGTAATGGAAGCGTGTGTGGGAGGAAGGGAAGGAAATGAAGAAAATGCATAGATTTCTTGGTCTTATTGTTCTGCTAGGAGTGAACGTGTTGGGATGTTCTTTGGAATTTTGGATATTTATAATTGACCCCAATATGTTTCTTTGAAAGGACCATTTGGATTGAAGCTATTAACTCTGAACTTGACAACTTTCAAGAAAAAATCCTCAAGGAACTCCTCTGTACTCCTAGATGTGTCCTCAACTCAGGCCATTTCTGCACTACGCTGTTATGGTGCAATTATTCCACTTTCAACAGCCTGTGGGATTCTGGGCTTTGTAGTTCCTTGAGGCCAAGGAGCTCTCTGGCTGAGAATTCTTTTTTAAAAAAAATAATTTTATTAAGTTTCACGAATAAAAAAACATCATCTCAAATTGTACTTTTACATATAATGTTTTTGTTCTTCCACTCTGATCTAGTTTTCATTTTCTAGATATCTACTCACATATAAAAAATTATACCTCACAATTCTATGTTCATCTTACGTGCTTGATCTTGCATTTCTCTCATCAATTCCTCTTATGTTACAGTTATTCCTCTTTAATTTCAACCATAATTCAGACATTTTCACTTGGCAGTTCCCAGCAATGACCAATTACCATTTGCCATTCTGTTTTTATCTGATCATCCAATTTCCCCTTTAATCTTTGTGAAACAATATCTGCATTTCTACTCTCAATAAATGTCCCCCACCATTCTTCAATTGTGGGTATTTGCTGAGACTTCCACAATTTGGCATATTCAGTTCGAGCTGTCGTTATCATGTACAATATTAATCTCCAATGCCTCTTAATGTTAGTATTCTCAAGAGCATTTGTCATGGTTAACAAATAAAATTCAGGTTTTTTTGCAAATTGAACCTTCAGTATTTCACACATCTTTTTATGCATTTCACTCCAATATTTCTTTGCCTTGGGACATGGCCACCACATGTGAAATATTGTTCCCACCTCTTTCTGACATTTCCTCTGGCTGAGAATTCTAAAGGCCCTTCCCTAAACTACAAACCCCGGGATCCCATAAGTGACGTGAGAGCTACCTTTCACATCTCTGAAGGGTTGTCCTGTGGGTGGCAAAGTGAGCTTGTTTTCTGCTGCTCCAAAAGTTAGGACCCAAAGCAATAGATCAACTTTAGGAAGGATTTCATAATGGTAAGAGAAGTGTTCAACAGCTTACTTTGGAAGACAATGTATTCTTCTTTGTTACGGATTTTTAAACAGAGGTTAGATGCTCACCTATCTGGGGGTACTTTAGCAGCAGAGTCCTTTTTTTTATTTATTTTTAATTATTTATTTGTATCTCGCCTCTCCATATGGATCGAGGCGGCGAATAACTTACAAATAGCATGTATTTCTATACATTTCTATACATGCCCCCAACAAGCTGGGTACTCATTTTACCGACCTGCGAAAGGATGGAAGGCTGAGTCAACCTTGGAGCCTGGCAGGATCGAACTCACAACCTTGTGGCTTGCAGTACTGGCATTTAACCACTGCGCCACCAGGGCTCCTGCATAGAAAAGGTCAGACTAGACAGCTCTTGGGTTCTCTTCTGACTCTATGTTTCTACGTTATTAAATGCACTTTTCTAAGTTCTCATCTAATTCAGTTGTACTTTAATATCACAAATTATTGTTTGTTTTCATTTGTACTGTCCCTCCCCCACCCCCCAAAAAAATGTTTTAATCCAATGTGTATTCCAGTTCCTGGGGGAGAAGCAAGACAGGAAAGGAATTCAATAGAATAATAATCTTCCCTCCTTTCTTCCTTTCAATATTTTATTATTCATAATATGCTGATAATTATTAGCTTGATATTTAATGCTTTGCATGACTGCTTTATTCAAAAGTTAAATTTTTATAATACCTTTTCCTTTTTGTTATTTTCTTTCTTTAGTATATTGTTCTTACTCTTTTCATTTTGTAAAATAGTGTATTTAAATATATACCTTATATATTATTTCTAAGACTTTTTATTATGATTTATAAAAATAAATGGAAAAAAAAAAGGTAATATTCCTTAGTCTGCAATATCCATTGTGGAAATGCGGCGACAAGGAAAAACCTTCAGATCTTTTTTCTCCATCTGAATTTGCCCTGAGATTTGGGAATCTGCCTTGGATGTTGTGTGTCCCAGTAATATGGAGGGTTTACATGAGAGTGGGGATAGTCATGAGATGAATTAAAGGAAGGAGAAACAGAACCTCCTAGCAAGCAGAGATGAAACCCATCAGGGACTGGGACGGGCCAAAATTTCTTTCTCTGAAGTGCTAGATATCAGCTTGTTGGGATTTCATTTAATGCACCATTTATTTAATGCACCATTCAAAATGATACCCCTGTCTGCTACAGACAGGCATACAGTGATAGATGTGACTTCAAATGCTTCCCTTTCTAATTCTTGCCTGTGCAGCAATGCTATGTTATAACCAAGACCAATGGAATTAAAATGCCCCTTTCTTTGCAAATGTAGAACTGCGATGTTGGAGCCAGCTGTTTTCCATTAGCAGGTACTGCATAGTGTCCACGTGGAGTTTTGGGGGCTGGGGGAGGGGATAAACCTAATCCGGTGCTTGGTAGGACAGGCATGCTCTCAGATGCTTTCTTGTAAATGGATTCTGTGAATTCCGTGGGCAAGAGAGTTAATTGAGAAATCTGCTCGAATGAGGGCAGGGAGAGTGACAGGCTTACAAGCAGTTAATCGTGGTTGGAAATGAACGGTGATCTTCTAAAAGCATGGAAAATGCATCCTGACTGGTGGTGTGAAATCGAGATGCTGAATCATGGGGTGGAATTCTGTTGAAAAGCATACTTGCATGGCACAAATGGAAAATGTATTGTTTCAGTCAGAAAATCTTGTTAAAGGGAGAGGGCCTGCTGCTTTTGGGCACAATGAGATCCACATTATAGGATATCCAGTATGGATCTGGTTCAGAGAACTCTCACTCTCATTCATTAACTCAGGACCCTCATTTTGTGAGGATAATGGGCTGGAATCCTGTACTCTGGTAGTACAAAGAGCGATGCACCGTTGTATGATCCAGTTCCACTGGAAAATGCTCCATAGGGTAAGGCATGACACTCCAACGGTAGGACTAGGATGCCAGGGTTGATTAGGGACACGGTGTCAGGGTCCAAGGCATGGGCAGCAAGGGGCAACTGAGGGTAGCAAGAATGAACAGAGATCTGGGCACCATGTATTATGTCCAAGTACTACAATTTGCCAGGGCCAAAGCTGAGGCTAATAGACCCTATTTCCTACCCTGAACAGAGGGTGTGCAGAAAAAAAATGGCAATTTATTTCTTATGGGGTTGACAAAGGACTCCAGAATGGGCTGACTGTCTCAACTCTAGGTGACAAAACATTGATGGGAGTCATGACAAACTCTTAATGTCTGGTTGGGCAGGGGTGAATAGGGAAGGTCTCTGTAGGACAAGATTGTGGGTGGTCTCTGATCGCTCACCAATCTGAGCAGTTTGTCTGTCATTGTTCTTGGGCATCCTCAGAGCCGGTGGTGTTGAAAGGATGATAATAAACCCATTAACATTGGGTTTTCCTGCCTAATCTTCTCTGAACTGATAACCTGACCGTGTCTGAGGTCATCCTGACCTGGAAACATGTTTCTGGCCAGCATGCTTTTAAAGATGTTTTTCAACCATAAATATGTTCAATTATGAAAAGAGCACATCCTGCAAAATGGGGGGTGTAGGGTGTGGTAACAATAGTGTGGACAAAAATGTGCATAAGTATGCATGCATGTGAGAGAGACTGAGAGAGAGAATGCATGGATTTAGATAGAAAGATAGATAGTAGGTGATAGATAAGAGATATCACATCTGGAACACTGATGTAATTGTCTGGGAAACATATGGAGACAATGAGACAATCTCATTGACCACCCCATCAAGGACAAAGAGGTAATTATGGTCGTTCACACCAAAACAGATTCTTTGTCTGTTGCTTCTCGGTTAACAACATTTACGGAGGGAATGGATGTCTGGCTACTGAGTGCTTAGAACATAATTCATGCTGCTTAGTAGGATGTCTTGCCAATTAGGTGATTTATGGACTGTCCAAAGTCAAAGTTTCCTTCCTTCCTTTGGGCAGCTTGCTTTAAGAGAAGTGAGATCATCACTGCAGCAGTCACTTGGTCTTTTTTTTTTTTTTAAAGATATGAAAGTTCTGTGCTTCTCATTTCTTTAAATATAAATGGTTTTGATACCAAATAAACTCACTGAATCAATTACTGAATCAATATATAGGTAAATTTTACTGATTCGATTGGTGTGCTTTACTTGGAGACAAGCAAAAGGTTGTGCATTTTGTTATCTTGTTCTGGGTAGGAAACCAGATTGCCTTCATTTTCCTAAGTGTGGTTTCTTACTAATAATGACATTTCTTTCTGTTTTCTCCCCCCCCTTTTTATTATTTATTTGTATCCCGCCTCTCCATATGGATCGAGGCGGCGAACAACTTACAAATAGCATGTATTTCGAAACATTGTCAAATTCACCCCATCAGAAGGTTGCATGAAAGCTCCTACTCTGGTACAGTTGCAGTAATATTATTTTTATAGTCATGAGGTCTGTAGATTTTTAAAAATTATTTATAATAAAGTTAACAAAATGCAGTGATGGCTGAGCCCCTGTTTTCCCTCCCTTCCTACCTCTTTGATATATGGAATTCATTTGCTTCCACGTAAATATATAAAACAGAGAAGTAATCTCATAATACTCAACCGTGATGAATAGCAGATCAGATTTGCTGTCCGGAGAACACGAGGACAATGATTTCTGTTACTTAGAAACAGCTCCTCCCCGCTCAGATGTCTTGCAAAATTGTGAACCTCAATGGTGCATTATTTTGATTAACTCAGTTATTGTTGATTTCTTGTCTTCTTCCATGACAGAGTTATGATGTTAGCGTGAGAAAAAACTGGGTCATTTGAAACAAAGATGATCCTTCATTCTGGGCAGGTTGATAAAGGAAGGAGGAAATTCTTGTTCCACAAGTCCACATTAGTTTTCCTATTAAAAAAAAAAATCCAAGAAAGAAAACTCAAGGACAGGTTTCAAAGAGAACATTTAATTTTTTTAGAGATGGGTCTTTCCACCGAGTACCAGATTTCCAATCAAAGTCACTGATGGGGGTGATTATGAAGCCTACTATTGATACTTCTACATTTCCGAATTAAATAATAGGGATGGAAAGAATAGTCAAAAAATTCATTTTTTTTAAAATAGCTTTTGAATATTGACAAATCCAGATGAAGATAATCCCGGCCCAACAAGAATCATCTAGTTCTGCACAAAATTCACACCTGGCCATTAGTGCAGAAAACAGAATTTTCTGCGCAAGAAAAAACATTTATTTGTAGAATTATTTTCTGTGAAGAAAATGTTGTCTTCTGTGTAGAACAACCACGTGGGAATTTTGTACCAATGAAGTCCTGAATTGCCAATAGACTTTGAAAACCACGTGGTTTTGGAAAACTTTCTTGCAGTGGCAAGAAAATGGTTAAAACTGCTCATTGCTTCATTCGAGAGAAAACTTAGTGAAGAATGACATCCCTGACAAATGAACAAGAATTAATAGCAATAGCATTTACTTCTATACCACTTATCAACTGAGTGTTATCTAAGCGGTTTACAATGTGTTTTAGCTAATTGCCCCCAACAAGCTGGGTACTCATTTTACCGACCTGCGGAAGGATGGAAGGCTGAGTCAACCTTGGAGCCGGGCAGGATCGAACTCACAACCTTGTGGTTGCAGTACTAGCATTTAACCACTGCGCCACCAGGGAGAACTGGGATAAGTTTGATTTTATTTACATGGGCATGAAGAGTGTTGATATTACATATAGCACCTTTTGCAGTATAGGAGCTCATTTCTAGATGGCTCCATATGGTTCAGTTCCCCTGGGTGAGCCTGAACTGTCCAAGACTGGTGCTAGCATATGCCTTAGTTCCAAGGTAGAAAAATAAGCCAGGATATTTCTACTGGGATCCCCAAATCCTAGCACCAAAATGTAGCAAGAGGGGAAAAAAGTAGATATAGGGTGAATTGGATAGCTTGGGATAGGCTTTGTTGAAGCTGGCAGTAAGATTTGTCTCAATGGCAACAAGGACTGAACAATCTCTCACTTTGTTACCAGTGGATTCAGAAAAAAAAGAAAAGAGTAATGAATTATGATTATTTTGAAAACCTGTCCATGGTCCTGAAAATCCAATTGTTTGGGAAGACGTGGGATTTAGTGTGTTATAAATATTCACGACTACAGAAATCTGGTACATCTGAAAGTGTCGGCATAGAAGTGTGTGCATCTCTGTGTGAATGCCAACCCTGTTAACAATGCTAATTCTGGTGCATTGTTGGAGTCCAGCTCATAGAATTGTGGAATCATAGACTCAGAGAGTTGGAAGCGACCACAACAGCCATCAAGTCCAACCCCCTGCCGTGCACAGAGCATCCCTTCAACCTATTTGGAATGGTGAAGGAACTGTCCTAGATTCTACAAAAAGAAGCAATTCACACTTTGTAGGGTCAGGGGAAAAAAAGTCAGAGAAATACCTGTGCACATGCAAACCCAGGATTGAATTTTACCTACCCCTGTTCTAGATGATGGCTGGAAATCACAATTGCACTCAGAGATGCATAACCTAGAGTTACACGTACATAACTGATTCATTTTCAGAATGCTTGCATACTCACAATCATGGCAGTGGTGTGGGGAATCCGTCGGGATTATAAGAGTCCCACAATCCTGCCTTCCAGGCAGTAGCAGCTGCAAGCAACAGAGGTTTGTTTTCCTGTCTATCAGGATGCAATAGACAGACATTGCCACCCTTCTCTTGTCTGTGACCTCCAGTGCAACAACCAGAAGCAGGATCTTTGTCACAATTCCTTCCTACAGTGGACATCACAGGAGGAAGGGGGTAGAAGCATCAGTACGATGCACCTCAATTGATAGGAGAACAGATCTCTGTTGCTTGCAATGATTGCTTCTCAGTCGTGCAGGATGGGTGGAGATTGGGCCAGGTGCCTGATACCTTGAACTTGGACTATGTTGTAAATTCAGGAGCTCCTGGTGACTCTGGCCTTCATCATGATCTCACACCTGTCTTGAGGTGATCCAGGCCTCTCCCTAAACTGCAAACCCCAGGATTCCATAGGATGTTGAAAGTGGAATAATAGCACTATAACAGTCTAGTGTGGAAGTCTGGCCAGTCAGTTGAGGAGTCAGTATCCTCCTTCCCCAAGTGGAAAATTTTACTGAGACGTGAGAATAGTCTCATCATTGGGATCTCCCCACTTTAAATTCCAAACTCTTTTTGTGAAAGTTTCTTCGTGACCCTGCCATTCATAAACAAACCAGGCTATTTCCTTACCCAGTGGGTTATGCCCGGCTCTGAACAAAGCCCAACCCTGAACGAAACACTGCTGAATTCTCTGCAGTGCCCTTAAAGGGCGGGTAGATTTATCCGAAACCCAAGTCTCTGAATCAAAGCCAGAAGTTTCCCATTAATTAGCGTAGGTGGTGCAATTGCTGCTTTTTAATTTGCTGACCGATTAGAGTATTGACTGTTTACTTTATAAGGGCATTTTGATTTGTGACAGCTTATAAATCTCCACTGTGTTGGATTCTTACACTCAGGCACCCACCTCATCGGTGTGTTGGAATCCGAACTGACAGCCTTAAAAAATATGGACTTAATTAGCTACCTTGCATGATTTAACAAGCCCTCCTCCTCTGCTACATTTCATACTTGTAGAGCACAAGGGGATTAAATATGCAAAAGGAGCTGAGAGGGGAGATTGTCTAACCGACAGTGACAAACTGGGCATGAAGAGTGTTGATATTACAGAAGTACATCTGCAAAGACTGCCAGGTAAAAGTCAGCAGCAATTAAGTATCTGAAGAAGTAAAGGGAGAGTGAGTTTGCTCAGTATGCTAAAAAAAAGGGGAAGGCATTGCAAACAGGATATATTACATTTAGTAGCATGCCCATACTTGTGTAGACAAGAGTGTAGAAGTAACAAGCTGCAAGTAATGTGTTGCTGTTGTGTGCTGCCAAATTGTTTCCGACTTATGGAGCCCCAAGGTGAACCTATCATGTTGTTTTCTGGGGCTGAGAATGTGTGATGTGCCCAAGGTCATCCATGGCTGAGGCTGGAATCGAACTCTGGTCTCCAGGGTCATAGTGTAATGGTCAAACCACATTGCAAGAAAAAGAACAAAGAGTTGTCAGGCAGGCCAAAGACTAATATCTTTTCTTTGGCACAATGAGCTGATTCATATTTCTGATAAACTAACCTGTAGTCCATGAAAGTTTATACTGAATGAGTCAATCTTTCTGGTGCCACAAGACTTTCTTGTGTTTTTCCATCACAGAAAGACATCAGTTCACTTTCGCATCTCCTTGAGCCTCTTTACGATGTCTCTTTCGCTTGGACCTTACAGTGTCTAGCCGGATTAAGCCTAAACTCCCATCAGCTGTTCATAAATCCATCTGAAATCCACTGGGCTTACTCAATGTGCCACGGTGTCCAAGACTGCAACATAAGGGCAGCTGCAATAACTGTTTGTATCACTTTGTCTAAGACCAGAATCCATCTGCTTTGCTGTAGATCCTGTAATATAACCTACACTCAGAGCTGGGAATTGTTATCATTTTGGATTTCAATTGGAAAACTTTTGGCTCTGCTGGCTGAGAGATCCTAGACGCCGGATTCCAAAAAGTAACTTTGCCAAGCACTTTCTATCTTTCACAGCCAACTGCAAACCCCAGGATTCCATAGGATGTTGAAAGTGGAATCATTGTGCTATAACAGGCTAGTGCAGAAATGGCCTATGTTAAGTAAGAATGAACACCTAGGGACGTGATGAGGGATGTAGTCCTCCAAGGTTCCATGGGGACCGTTGGACCCCTGACCCCACTCAGTGTATGTCTATATAGATCAGGTGCAAGATTCATTGTGTTCAATGGGACTTACTATTAAGTTACTGTGCCTACAATTTCAGCCCCAACTCTTGAGTCTTCAAGGCACCATGAGTCCCTTATTTTGGCACCAAGAATTCAAAGAGGAGCACCTGCTTTTAATAGGCAAATGCTACAAAGCCCCACTTGTCCACTGTGATTTGTAGAGACCAGAGAAACCATCTTGTCCCCCCAGTGTTCCAAATAGTTTCCGTTTCCACTCTGCAGTGCTATAGTGCTATGATTCCACTTTCAGCCTCCTATGGAATCCTGGAGTTTGCAGTTTAGGGAGGGGCATTTAGGATTCTGAGCCAGAGAGCTCTTTGGCCTCAGGAAACTACAAACTCCAGAACTCCACATGATGCTGAAAGTGGAATAGCAGCACTATAAAAACGCAGTCCAGAAATAGCCAAAGAATAAAATCTGTGATAACATATCTATCCACCAGTATCTCTTCAGACAACAAGCCCGGCACTTGAATATCCATCAACTCAATCCAACATCCACTCAGTTTAGCGCAAACATTCTTGTGAGGACATATACTGCATCACTTCCATGCAATGTCCATGCAGAATAGCAACCTTGCTCAACACAGGCCAATGATGGGGTGCGTTTGTGCAATGCACAGTGCACAATCTGCAAAGTGAAAATACGCAGTGTGTAACTGCAATACACAGCACTGCTGTATGTGTAGTTCTGCTTCTGCGGTTGTGAGCAGAATACATCTGTTGTGCTACGTTAACACACACTGTAGGACTTACATTTCACTAACAGAAGGTCAGCCGTTGCCTGTTTTGTTTCTCTCTCCTTACTTTCCATGTTTCATTGAAGCTCAAATATTTCCCTCTCTGACACAAAATGTTGACAGAGCTTTTGTCCCTGGGGATCTCACTTCTGACACCGATTGTCTATACATGGTAAATGGGGGAAAAAAATTCAAAACATTTTCTCCTTGACACAAAATGCCACGAGATAGTGGATTTGAGGCTGCAAAGAGCTGGCCTTCAAGAAAGAATTGCATTTTTAATATTGTCTACCTCATTCTTGTTTTTCTGCTTTATTCATTGAGCTTTAAAACACTGCATCAAATAACAATAACAGTAAAACCTCCCTTTACTCTATCCCCCCTGCCCAAAAATTAATATAGTAGCAAAGAGGGAAAAAAGGGAATCAATTCTTAGCCAAGCATACTATTTTCATATGAATTATAACATTATCACAATAGACTCTACAATGACTACAGTAGCTCCTAAACTATGGAACTCCCCTACCCAAGGAAGTTAGGCTGGGCCTATCTGCCAGGATGCATAGTTCTTTTGTCAAAATATGCTTGATGTGTATTAGTATATGTAATAGAATAGCTTTTCTAAGGCCATTTCTGCACTTTTTTATTTATTTATTTGATCCCGCCTCTCCATATGGATCGAGGCAGCGAACAACTTACAAACAGCATGTATTTCGATACATTTTCTATACACGCCCCCAACAAGCTGGGTACTCATTTTACCGACCTGCAGAAGGATGGAAGGCTGAGTCAACCTTGGAGCCCGGCAGGATCGAACTCACAACCTTGTGGCTTGCAGTACTGGCATTTAACCACTGCGCCACCAGGGCAGCCCCTCCCAAAACTGCAAACCCCAGGATTCCAGAGGATGTTGAAAGTGGAATCATCGTGCTATAACAGGCTAGTGCGGAAATGGCCTTAGATGTAGCTATAGTTTGCTAAAGCACTCCCAATTATCAATTGCCAATGGCTAATTTGTGGCCATGTATCCTGTTGGAACTTCTAAATCAGCAGCAGCAACAGAAGCGGCAGCAAGAACAAGAATAATAAATAAAAGTGCAGCATGTTACTCATATCTTGTTTCCTCTGAAAGGTCAATTTTCAAAAGCCTATGAGAATAAAAGGTTTTACCTGCTTGCAAAACGATAGTAAGGAAGATGCCAGTCTACTTCTCTGGGAAGTGACTTTCAGAGTCTGGGAGCATCCAAGAAGGTCTATTTAGTTGTTCCCACCAGATGAACCTGTAAGAACGAGAAGGGTCTTCCCAGCAGATTGCAAAACCCAGGCAGATTCCTATGGGAGAGCATGGCCCTTCAGACAACCTGGATCTGAGCTGTATAGGGTTTCATAGGTCATCTCCAACACCTTGAATTATGTCCAGGAACCGGTGGAGCTGTTGCGACGGTCCTAGATGCGATTCACCGCAGCATATTTGTATAGTAAGAAAGGGCCCCAGTTATCTGTTGATTACAATCTGATAAGTAATACATAGATCTGATTTTGCTGAGCTCAATTCCAGCTCAGACAGGAATAAGGTTGGGTGGGAAAGCAATAGAGATTAGTCCTCCTTCCTCTGCAGAACACAATAAAATGCTTGCGTACAGAGCGGAGATGCAATTGTTTACTTAATTTGGCCAAGGCTGAATGTTTCCACATGGTTTCTCTAGGCCTTGTCGAACAGCAACGTATCCTCGCCTCTCTGCTAAATTGCTTTTAAACAATCCAAGAATGGCATTTTCCCTCCAAAGCATCTTTTATAACAATCAGAGGTTTTCATGCATTGATAGGTCGAGTTGTGAAATGGGCATTTAGTGTGAAGTATCTTTATTGCTCCGACAAAGAGAGAGCCATTTTCACAATTGCATTGATTTTGCTGATGGCACAGAAGGCCTTTGCAAACGCAATTGTGTCCTGCACTCTCTAGGAGGGGGTGCATTAAGCTATAGACCAGATTGTGATGGGAGATTAACTGGGGAAATGAGAAGGAATTGATATGGAGAAGGAAGTTTACATCTATAAAAAATTATGACAGCTCCTAGAAGCCAAATAAATGTCATTTCTCTTGTTTGGAGGGGGGGGGTTATACTTGTTACACTTGTGCTCATCATCATCATCATCATGACGACACTGGCCACCCTCAAAAGAACTCAGAGAAGCCAAACTTTCACTACCATTTCATCTCCTTCATAGGAATCCAGAGAGATAAAATGATAGCCATCAATTTGGAAGTCACTGGGGAGTTGGTATTTTAGGTTTGCTGCAACTCAACTGGCAAAACAGAATCAGTTTCAGTGCTTTGAGTGTTAAACTAGGACTCTTCAGGAGTCCAGGGTTCAAATCCCTCATTCAGCCATGAAACACCCTGGGTAACTTGGAACATTTCCGCACGCACTCTTATAGCGCGATGATTCCACTTTCAACCTCCTGTGGATCCTGGGGTTTGCAGTTCCGGGAGGGGCCGGCCGGCCCCTCCCAGAACTGCAAACCCCAGGATTCCATAGGAGGTTGAAAGCGGAATCATCGCGCTATAAGAGTGTCATGCAGAAATGGCCTTGGACAGGCCAAACTCTCTCAGCCTCAGAAGAAGGCAATAGCAAAATGATTTAGGCTAACCCCCTTCTAGACTTTTTCTTGGTCAAATTTATTTGGAGCAGGTTTGCATTGCCTTCCTTTGAGATTGAGGCCCTCACCTCACTACACCATGATCTCACACTGTCCCATTGCAATTCCAGCAAGGCCATTGCCAGGATTGGATTGGGACCCAAATGCTCCCCACTGCACTGGTCAGTTGTGGTGGATAGGCAGCCTTCCAGACATGCTTCTTCCTTCCATAGTACAGCTAGCCTCTTTCTCAGCTGTATTGCAGAAGGAAGGGCTTGATAGTGCTTCCCCCCTTCCAGTATGCCTGCAGAAAGGGAGGCCATTACTGGATTTTTTCCAGGAATGGTTTACGGTGCTATCGCGACAGCTGAGGATACAAGGTATTACAACGACGTTGTCAGGGTTGTTAGGATCCGGCTCCTCTGAGCATGATCAGAGTGCAATCAGTGAAGCAAGGCTTTGCTGCAGCAGAGGTTCCCAGTGAAGCAGAAAAAATTCCAGAGGGTCATTAAGTAGGGCTTAGAGGCAGAATTTATGGCCGCACTCTAAGATAAAGGCTCTTGGCAAAACGTACCAGCAGCAATTAAGCAGTAAGAATAACAAGAGATAACAGAGGATAAAATGGGCAGCATCTCCCCCTTACAGCAAATAAACTGTCAGCAGCGTGACAGGTCCAACTAGGCACTTCTAACCGGCGGCTGGTAAAGGCAAACACTAGCCTTTTTATGCTTCTCTGTCACCCTGAAACAAATGGGGAGATCTAATCAGTGCTCTGGCGAGTGTGCCTTCTCTAGTACACAAGCCATAGCCTAAACAATCCTGCTGACCTATTTATTTATTTATTTATTTATTTATTTATTTATTTATTTCTCTCTTCTCCATATGGATCGAGGCGGTGAACAGTTAGAAATAGCATGTATTTCGATACATTTTTCTATACATGCCCCCAACAAGCTGGGTACTCATTTTACTGACCAGCGGAAGGATGGAAGGCTGAGTCAACCTTGGAGCCCAGCAGGATCGAACTCATAACCTTGCGGCTTGCAGTACTGGCATTTAACCACTGCACCTGTTTGTCTGGCCACATCGCCTCTTCCTCTGCCGTCCACTTAGAGGAAACCTTGCCTGCCCAGCAATAACCTTGATGCGTGATGGCATGCATAACGGAGCACCAGCAATGCATCCCAGCACCATGGTGCTATAAAGACCTAAGAGCACATGATTTGCCTTAGGTCACCCCGTGGTTTTCCATGAGCAGAGTGGGGATTTGAACCTTCTTCTCCCTGCGTCCTAATTCGGCTCTCACACAACTGGGAGCAGTTGTACTGAGTTGGAAAAAGTGGAGTCACTCTCTTTCTTCTTCCCTGCTGGATTCACTCTCCGGTTCTTGTCTATCGGTCCCCTTTGTCTTGCTTTATTTGTCAGACCGAGAAAACCTGGCATATTGATTGCTATCTCTGCTTGCACGAAGTGCCCGATCTATGTGGGAAGTCAAAAGTCCCCTCCCTTCTCATTCGCTTCTGGATTTATAGGTGGGGATCGGTGTGTTCGTCCCATGAACCCTGTCAGGAGCAATTGGAAGCCGTGCCGCCAACAACGTTAAGGTTGCATAATAATTGGCATAGAGGTTCTGGGCTTCGTTCTTCCCATGGCCTCCCAGTCACTCCAACAGACCTGACCTTTTCAAAATAAGATTCTTATTTACTCACAAAACCAAGGGTTGCCGAAGAGTGCAAGGAAAGCCACAGCATTGCTTTCTGACTGCCGCAGCTGTTTCTCAGTTCATCGTTCTGCCTTGTCTCTGTAATTGCTATTTTTAACTTTGATATTTTTCTATCCCACCTTATAGGGTATTTATCATCCCAAAGCTATTTATAACCCCGTAATTTATAATCCAGGTAGCATATTGCAATACAATTGTATTCGTATGCTTGGTTATATATTGCAGATGTTTTGCTATATATAACATAACATCCTCCCTACCTTCCTTCTGCAGATAACCAAAGACATTTTTATTTTGATGGGCATTTAATATGTGATTATGACCTGGCTGATAGAAGGTAGTGGCTATTCTTAGAATTCATGAATTCTATTTTAATTGTGTATTTTAACTTTGTTTTTAATTCATATCTGATGCTTGTGTTTTAACGTTTCTGTTCTATTCTATTCTATTTGTATTCTTAACTATGTTCTTCTAAATTATTGTATTCCACTTTGACTCCTTCCAGGAAAAAGTGGGATGTAAATAAAGATGATGATGATGGTAATAGTAGTAGTAGTAGTAGTAGTAGTAGTAGTAATAATAATAATAATAATAATAATAATAATAATATAATAATAATTTATAATTATTTATATTTTAATTTAAATTATAATTTATAATTAATTATTAATAAAAATAATAGTATGGGCATGGATTCTAGTCTTGACTAGAACAGAACCATTGAATCAGTTGGGTGTGTGTGTGTGTGTGTGTGATGTGCTTTCAAGTCATCTGTTGGTTTATGGTGACTCCATGAATTCTGTAGGGTTTTCTCAAGCAAAGATTACTCAGAGGTGGTTCTGCCAGGTCCTTCCTCTGGAATAGAGCCCCCAGCACCTGGAATTCATTGGCTGTCTCCCATCCAAGTACTAACCAGGGCTTATCCTGCTTAGCTTCCAAGTTCAAACGGGATCTGGTAGATTCACCTGCATATTAACTCAGCCTTGAACAACAAATCCTATGGTTCTTCTTTCATTGGGGCTAGCCAACAGGATTCCATCCATTTTACAGTATACAATCAGTATATATGGTGATACATATATTTTTTTTCTTTTCTTAAAAAGAAAAATTCTCATAAATTGTAAGATTCTTTATGGCTTTGAAGTCTTGGTTGTGAGCTATGACTGCACAAGACTCCTTACAGCTTAGCTCTTTGGCTGGTAGTCAGTGCAAACATCTTGTCTAATTGGGGTGAAGATGTAAGAACAAATATTTTCCAGCGCCGTCCTCTTTACAGTATCATTTTTCTTTGTCGAACGAACAGAGGACAAATCGGAGAATGAAACGCAACTGGCTAACATTTTAAACGCTGAAATAAGACAGTGAATTATACCCTTGGAAAGGGAAAAGTCTCAGAAGATTTCAAATATTTTCCTCATCTCTAGCAAAGAGGGTTCCTTATATTTGCTCTGGTTATAGGCTGCTGGTGCATGGAATTTAAAACAGCTGGCCTTGATGGTGTGAAATGAAGGAGAAGAAGTTCAAAAAGGGATGCATTAATTAATTAAAGACAGCAATTTGTTTAACAACACAGCGCCAGACCAGATGTCAGCATGTAAACTGAGCAATCAGGCACCAAAACTAACACATACCTGACCATTTAAAGCTGTTTTTGGAACATCTATGTAACAACAATATGCAAAAATGTACAGCAAATCCTAGGAGGAGGCTGGAGATACTCCACCACCTCCCACCAACTGTCCTCCTGTTTTTAATAGTTAGTTGATTGCAGTTAATGTGTTTTAGGGGGTTGCTTAGATGGGTTGGTGGGTGGGGAGGATTGGTTATGTTTTAATGCTTTTAATGTATTTAATGTATTGTTGTAGTACTGCCTCGATCCATGGGGAGAGGCGGGATATAAATATTATTATTATTATTATTATTATTATTATTATTATTATTATTGTTGTTGTTGTTGTTGTTGTTGTTGTTATTATTATTATTAATTATTATTATATATTTGACAATTATGAAACAGCGGATATTAAGCCATAATGGAATATTATCATGGAAGCACCACGTAAAACTGTTTGTATGGAACCTTTTCCTTACGTTCCAGATTGTTATCTTTATTAATAGAAAGCACTGGTTGGTTGGCAGTAGGATGATGATGATGATGATGATGATGATAATAATAATAGTAATAGTAACAATAATAATAATAATAATAATAATAATAATAATAATAATAATAATAATATCCTGCCTCTCCCCATGGATTGAGGTGGTACTACAACAATACATTAAATACATAATGCTCCAGTAATAGTTAGTCTGCTTTTCCTTGAGATCCCTAACAGCTTAAGCATTCTGCAATATCTAAATTTTTCCTAGATTTGGAATACTTTTCTGTTGGCATGGCTTAACCTTACTTTCACCTTATGGTCAATCTCTGGGCTTTCCTTTCAGAATCTCTTGTCATTTTCTAGTTTAATCTGATATTCTAAAGTGGAGGAAGATGATAGAGGGAAGAAGGAAGAAAATACAAATAGAGAGAACAGCATTTTCTGTTCTTTCTGGATTATTACCCCAGATGTGTAAAATCTTACCAGGAATCTTAACATAAAATGTATCAGGCGGTGTGTCTCCTTCTTTATTGATCAATAGCCAGCCCTATCGAATCATAGAATCATAGAATCATAGAATCACAGAGTTGGAAGAGACCCCACGGGCCATCCAGTCCAACCCCCTTCTGCCATGCAAGAACCCACGTCAAAGCCCTCCCTTTGACAGATGGCCATCCAGACTCTGCTTAAAAACCTCCAAGGAAGGAGACTCCACCACACTCCATAGAGGCAGCAACAGATTCCACTACTGGACAGCTCTGGTCATCCTGAAATTCTTCCTGAGGTTCAGGTGGAATGTCCTTTCCTGCAGCTTGAATCCATTGCTCCTTGTCCTAGTCTCTGGAGCAGCGGAAAACAAGCCCCCCCCCTCTTGACATGACATCCCTTCAAATATTTAAACATGACTATCACATCCCCTCTTAACCTTCTCTTCTGTAGATTACCCCAACTCTCTAATCTACTCCTCACAGGGCTTCATGGCTTCCAGACCCTGCTAAGTCTAAGGACAGGGAATCTGAAGAGTACTTGAGGTGACCCTTTGAGGGTCCCTGGAGGGCCAATGTTGCCCCAAAGTCCCTGTCCATCACTCATCTCTGCTGTAAATGAACTTAATCTGTTTAATGGACAGGCCCACCTGAGAGGCCCTCATGGTTTGGGATGAAACAGTGTAATGCTTCTTTGGTGGGATTCATGCACACGTTTCGTCTCTCTGCTTGAGGAGCAGGCGATGTGACAAGTGAAGCCGCAATGCCATAGATCAGGCTGTGATGCTTTCAGGCTCTCCTTCTTCCCAAAGATTACCTAAATCAGGATGACTTTATGTGTCGGCTTAGCATGTCAAAACCTGCATATGTACTTCAAAAGCTGATGCACCTTTCTTCGATAATGAACGGATTGAAGAATCAAGGATGATGACGGCTGGAAGCAGACATTAAATGAGAACATAGAAGATGTGGGATAAAGATCCAGAATGAGGAACATTGCCAATGAGGATTTATGTATTACTATGGGTAATGAACTCTGCAATGGGATCTGATGGCGCAAAAGACCATTGGCTGAATTCATACTGAGTCATTAATATATGCATCACATTGAAAACTCAGGAGGAAATGGTAGGTATATCGATAATATCCAATATTTTGATGTGAGAAAGGGGTCAAGGTAGAATCCACTCTAGCATACCTGGACTGAGATCTTATATGCCTAGCCTATGTGTGGAGTTGCACATAAATTGTACTATGCAACTCTTGTGTTGAATGACAACATTGCAAAACTGACTACACACCCTAATATGCTACCAAACATGAACACCTTTGCACATGACCATATGCACACACAACAGCATGGCATGTAAAACTCTGCTTCCACAGCCTGGAGCACATATCTCATGTTGCACCAAAAAGTCCTACCACTTCCATAGGGAAGGTTACATATGCATAAAATATCACTCTTAATTTCTCTGCCATTGGGGTTAGGGATGTATTTCCTCACTGAATTAGTTCTCAAAGGAAGCAACTAGTACTTTTAGCAATTCCCTTTCCACCTCAAGAAAGTATGCAGTTTAAACCTGTCCAGTTGAAAACTGTGCGGTTTTCTCAGATTATTCATAGTTTGGGCCTCATTCTGCACAAAAAAATGGGTGTGCTTGGTTTTGCAAGGAAAGCAACAGTTTCTGTCCAGGAAAAAGCTTTTTCTGTGCAAAAAAACATATTTCTGCGCATGTATTATTTTCTGCTCAGAAAATCCTGTATCCTGCACAGGCAACGCTTCTTCTGTGCAAAATAAACCATGTAAATTTTGCATGGAATAAGTCCTGGATTCCTTTTTTTTTAAAAAAAATCAGGGTTTCATGACACTCAAGATGCACATTTTTGACCATTTTTTGGATATTTTTTGAATATTGTTCCCATCTCAAACCAGGATAAATACAGAGATGCTGTGGCAGAAGAAGAGGTTTTCTCTTTCTTAATGCCATTGTATCCATGCCTTCTGACCTGAATCTTCACTCCAAAATATTACAAGATGTTAGGGGTGCAAGAAAACTTTAGCCATTTCTGCATTAGCCTGTTATAGCGGGATGATTCCACTTTCAACATGACCCCTCCCGAAACTGCAAACCCCAGGATTCCAGAGGATGTGGAAAGTGGAATCATCCCGCTATAAGTGGAATCATCCCGCTATAACGGGCTAGTGCGGAAATGGCCTCAATCCACCTCTCTCCATTTCCCTGCCCCACTCTAGCTATACCCCTGCTTGTTGAGATGCTAACCCCCACCTGCCACTGTTTCTGCTCTCCTTGCAAGTGGGCATTTCCTTTTTTCTGTTTAAAATCTTATAATAACAGTTTTAAGTTTAATTTTAATTCATTTTTTTTTTTGGATTATACGTCTTCTCTGGGGAACTGGAGGTGGGGGAAGATAGCTAGACTTCTCCGTAGCTGTTGCTTTCATGGCCAGGTGGACTGACAGTAATGCCGGGAGAAGGTGAAAATATTTGATGAAGCAAAACACATCTCTGCAGTTGTTTAATATTCCCCCCAAAGCGAGCAGGTTTTCTCCGTTAAAACAAGCTGAGCATATCAAAGTGCGTCCGGAACAAGTGCATTACAACCACTGCTGCTGCTTCTTTTTTAAAAAATAACTGGAATCTATATTTCTTTGTAGTGGAAAATGTTAAAAAAAGAGAGCGCTGCCTATGCATTTCCTCATCTTTGTTACTGGGGGGGGCAATGGTCGGAGGCCAAAGGGTTGCATTTCATGACCGGTCTCTGTTCAGGCAGTTATAATGTCTCAAGCTAAACTTTCGATCTTGTATATATTTTGCATTTACATTTACAATTATGGCTGCATGGTCACAACAGCAAATGCCCCTAAACCCACCTTTAAAAGCCAGGTAGCCAAACGAAGTGAAGGAGCCCCTGCTTCTGTGGTTTGCTGGTGTGAGGGGTCTGGATGCATCATTTTTAAATGTCCCGCTCACCAGCACCCACACTGTCTTTTGATACAATTGCCTGGCTTTTAAGGTGGGTTTTAGGAGGCTAGATGGCTGCTCCCAGGCTCTGGAACTCCCTGTCCAAAGAGTTAGACTGGCACCCTCCCTGCCTACCTTCAGGAAACAGTTAAAAATATTCCTCTTCCAGCAGACATTTTATATGCAATTTCTGTCAGTGCTGGTTATTTTAATTGTTATTTAATTGATATTTTAATGCTGTTTTTAATATGTATTTTAACATGTTTTAATTATTGTAGTTTAAATTTTGTTTTAACTTTTGTATATGACAGTTTTTAATTATGTTTCTTTTGTTTGCTGTAAGCCACTTTGAGTCCCCTCGGGGAGAAAAGCAAGAAAAAATAAAGATGATGATAATAATAATAATAATAATAATAATAATAATAATAATAATATAGTAGTAGTAGTAGTAGTAGTAGTAGTAGTAGTAGTAATATCAGGAGAGGCAGCACAGCTACAACATTGTCTCATGGTGGATTTTGGCCTCTATTTTTTGTCCTCAAATGTTTCCAACGCCCCCCATTTTTGTTGGCCTGGGCCCTTTCCACACTAGCCAGTTATAGTGCTATTACTCCACTTTCAACATTCTTTGGAATCCTGGGGTTTCCAGTTTAGGGAGGGGTCTCAAAAGATGCATTCACATGTGTTTGATTTGCACTGAAAACAACATTTTTTGCACAAGAAACATTTTTATTTCTGTGCAGAAGATAATATTTCTGCCTAGCAATAATGTTTTCTGTGCAGAGAAAGCTGTTCCTTGGGCAGAAAAGGCTGTTTTCAGTGCAAATCGAACACATGTGAATTTTGTATGGAAAATCCCTAATTGCAGCGTTTTCTGTGCAGTTTCTGAAGACTTTCTTACAGGAGAAAGAAAATGGCAAAAAATGCTCATTTTTTCTTTCAAGAATGAAACTAGCCAAGAATTACATCCCTAGGATATTGTAGATGAAGAAATGATATTTAGCAATGGTTACAGACACGAACACACACGTTTCACAAAGGGGTAGCATTATTTAGTATTGTGAAAAATATTTACAAAATTGAGTAGATCTAGTTCATTTCAACTATCACTGAATCTTAGAGGAATATTCTTTTTTTTAAACTCCCTTTCTTGCACTATTGTTGTCTAATAAGGTATTGATCTAAATTCTGATGATATTACGTGGTCCTTTCAGGCAAGAACTCAAATGTTTATTTCCCTAGGGACCATGTGAACTCTCCAAGTAAAAATCTAGGAAGAAAAATTAGTAAATTTAGGAGAGGGAGTTGAGGTTAGTGCCAAGTATGGGCTTTTTAAAAATTAGGTGCATTGCTTGGGCAATGAGACAGAAAAGAATGATAATTGGCACAACGATTGCTGCTTAAGCATTGTCAGCCATATAAACACAGAAGGCAAAGGAATTCTGTGGGGTTACTAGTTGACCTGGATTATTTGGCAAAAAGCTCAGGTGATCAAACCATTCCTTACGTCAGTTTGTCAAAAATATATATGAATTAGATCTATGATTCTATTGTTCTGGTGAACAACTATGTATCCATGCACGTATACATGTACAATGTGCAATGCAAACCCTCACGAGTGCACAGTGAAAATGTACAGCCACACACAATTTGCCACTGCAGAATCACATTTGTGCAACCTTGAACTGAATACATATCTGTGTATCTGCAAGGGTTCTGTTCCAGGACCTTCCACGAATGGTGAAAAATGTGAATGCCCACATCCCACATGATTATATCATGGCAATGTACAGCCAGACGCTTCAGCACATCTGCGTTTATGTCGGTGCTCTTCCAAGTATAGGACATGATGCTCCGTAATCACTGAAATTCACAGATCCAAAGGTTGTGTATATGGAGGGTTTGCTGTATAGTTACTCCATAACAGCAGGGAAAATTATCCAATCACTTCTGTATTTCTGTATTTCTGAATTTAAGCACGCACAAGACACCACCAGGATCCTAGACTCTGTGTTCCAACAGAAGTTAAGCAGCAATTTCTTCTTTCTTCCTGAAAACCTTCCCATGTCCACCACTAAAAACCTTCCCCCGAAATGTGCCTTGTGTCCAGTATGTTCCTGGTGTCCTCCCCTTTTTTAGTTCTCATAGGACAACAACAGGCCATTCAGCTTGCAGAGATCCATTAAAAAAAATTGAGAAGGTATTCCAGAATCTACTTCTGCAGAGCACAAGACATCTTTGGCAGATGTACCGAGCCTTGTTGCTAGATCAATCAGCAAGTACGAAAAATAATGTTTCCTTGAGGTCAGAAAGCCGAAAAGTGGATGATATCAAGAATACTGGTCGAGCTTGGGTTCAGCTATGACCCCAAACCACAGATCAAACATTGCAATTGTTGGCCAGAATCTTTTAGGTGAGTTCCACTGGTTGTAATCCCTAATTATGTCAGTAGAAGGAGGATTGTCCACGTAGGTATGCAGGACCTTCTTGGACATCACCTTTGCTCCCACTCTGCAATGTCAGACAGATGCCTCCAACCCAGCATAGCTTTGCCCATTTCAGGTACTGATTGCCCATGGAGATGCATTGCAGTGCTGTCTGGCTGATCCTGGAAAGTTAGGAAAGAAGAAAGAGTCTTCACCCTTGTATGAATGGTCTCTGAGTACCTCCCAAGAGATATGCAAACAAAAGAGTGAAGAAGAACGAAGGCAACATGTTAGAAGGAAATGCCCATAAATCATGTCCTGCAGGTATCTACTTTCCTTAGAGCTACTAATATCTGATGCTTTTAGCAGAATCAGGAATTGAATATTTGCTTCTGTTGTGGGAAGTGTATAAACATGTGCATGCTCTAATCTCAAATGGATGTGCAACAGTAATGGGGTGAATCACGGGTGGACCCCCAGGGCCAAGTAGTGGGGGATAAACTGTTTACCAGAGCTGTCCAATTGCTGCTGCATAGCTGGGAAAGACAGAGAAACTTGGCTCATGGACCACCAATGTAAATATGGCCCTTTTCATTGTCATCCTTCCAGAGGGACAGGAGAAGGACAGAACCTTGATAACGGTTACACATGATGTTGTCATGGCCCCATCCTTCTGTCCCCATGTGGTGTGATCACAGATTAAATCATTGACAGGTTTTCCCTGTCAATGACCTATCATCGTGCCACTGTCCTGCTCTTACCTGGCGTGCAGGGGGTCTGGAAGCAGAATGGCTGCGCTTCCTGCCCCAGCACAGCCTAGGACAGTACCCGACAGCACTGCGTCAGGTGGGGCCATGGTGTTTCTTGGATCCTGGAGGTAGCTGGTGTGGAGGGGAGGTGTCCTGTTGTGCTCCCTTCCCAGCAGAGCTGCTGTCCACAGGAAGCTGCCAGCTGCAAGATTCAAAATGGGCCCAAGTCTTATATCCTTCCAGAGGCCCACTAGGATCTTGGCTTACAGCAATCTGGCCTTTTGGAGGTTTCTTGGAGCAACCACTCTTCCACAAGAAGCAAAAACAGGTTAATATCCTTCCTCCCTGCCCTTCCTGGACATGGTCTGGTGATGGCCCTCCCTTTGCAAGCACCTGAGGAAACTCCTGAGCTTGCAGAATGCTTAAGAGCATATGTTATGGCCTTCTTTGTTTTCTAATTTTGTTTTTATTAGTGTACTTAATATGCTCGGTATTGTTCGTGTCCCCTTTCCCTGCTGACTCGGCCATATTTTGGAATGGCGCACTCCTTCCACGCATAATGATCAGCGTCCTATTGTGGATCAATGTTTTGTCTTGCCGTTAATGTGATGACTCACAGGCAAAATGGAAGCTGCTTTTATCACAAAGCAGCTGGCCCACAGTAATTACTCCTTTATGAAAAGGATCTTTGATGCAATCGACGTGAATTTCTCCCATGGATAAACAAAAGCCTGCACTTAATAATGGTGTGTGCGTCTGTGTGTCTGTGTGTGTGCACTCACGCACTTGTGGAGGCGGAAAGGAAATTGGTGATAAACGAGATGAGTTGCTGAGTGTAGGAATCTTCTCCTGCTAAGGAATTTAAAGTTAAAGTGAGCTAACCTTTTCCCCCTCAGTTGCTTTGTTGTTGTGTGCCTTCGAGTCCTTCCCTACTTATGGAGACCCCAGGCAAACCTATCCTGGGACTTTCTTGGCAAGATTTGTTCAGAGGGAATTTGCCTTTACTTCCTCAGAAGCCGAGAGAGTGTGATTTGCCCAAGGTCACCCACTGGGTTTCCATGGGTGAGCAAGGATTTGAACTGCAGTCTCCAGAGACGTAGGCCATGTCTGCACTACAGTGTATAGTGCTATTATTCCACTTTCAACCTGCTATGGAATCCTAGGGTTTGCAGTTTTAGGGGGAGGGCTCTAGAATTCTCAGCCAGAGTGCTCTTTGGCCTCAGGAAACCACAAACGCCAGGATTCCACAGGGTGTTGAAAGTGGAATAATAGCACTAGAACAGGGTAGTGCAGAAATGGCCATAACCCAATGGTCAAACTACTATACCATACTGGCTCTCCCTCCATTGCTACACATAAGGGAAAAAAGCAACAACAACCTTACCCCCACTCCAAACAGCTCAAGTTTGGTGAACCAAACTTATTGTCTGACTTCTCTTGACTTATGCAACTAGGAAAGGATAAGGAGTTTGGCAGGTTTCTGAGAACTACATTGAACAAGAGAGGTTTCCAAATTCTTCTTCGTGAGTTAGAACCCGGAGAGTAATTCTTCACTGGTTTTCTTCTCAAATGAAGCAAGAAGTAATTTTAGCAGTCTTCTTCTTGCTGTGAAGAAGTCTCCAGCTTTGACCATTTCCACACTAGCCGGCTGGCCCCTCCCAAAACTGCAAACCCCAGGATTCCAGAGGATGTTGAAAGTGGAATCATCGCGCTATAACAGGCTAGTGCGGAAATGGCCTTTGTTTCTGCTTAAAAGACAAAAGGGAGAGAATACAAAGCTAATTTGGCCTCTGTGATGGACCTATCCCTTAAATATGTCATTGAGATGACTGCCTATACTCTCAATACAAGAATGAATGGGACAGCAAGTTTGGAGTCTGTTGGTCATTGGAGCCTGGTATTTTTCTTAAAAAAAGAAAGAGCTTCACCAGCAGACTGCATTCTTCTCTACTTCTTTCCTCAATGATCAGGAGAACCAACACGTCTCAGTGAAGAATGTGAAAGCCGGTTGGATGTATCAGCATCTTCTAAGGGCCAGATTCACCTCCATTACAGCCGACGAGTTTTCCAAACAGTGCAAAGTGTTTGTCTCTGGCTCCTTGTTCAAACTAGCGTGA
This sequence comes from Ctenosaura bakeri, assembly GCA_948474755.1. Classification (NCBI taxonomy): domain Eukaryota; kingdom Metazoa; phylum Chordata; class Lepidosauria; order Squamata; family Iguanidae; genus Ctenosaura; species Ctenosaura bakeri. The sequence goes on along the minus strand of CAOLHI010002094.1, from coordinate 168,857 downwards.
CTAATGCCAAGTGTGAAGAAGTCTTGCTCCAAGGGCATATTTTGATTGCAAAGGATGATGAGTGAACAGCTATGCCAATTGTTCGTATATACAGAGAGAGAAAGAGAGAGAAATATTCTTCTCATATTACCTCCAGCGTGCAGAACATTTTTACAAGCTGTTCCTCATCCATCTTAATAACTATGGACAGTATATCATTCATATTGCTGGCATTTTTTTTTTTTTTGCCTAAACAGGGATTTAAGGACTACAGTCTTATTACCTGGAAGTAAACCTTACTGAGCTCAGTGGCATTTTGAATAAAATGACTTGGATGGTGCTGTCGATCCAAGAATTGTCCTGTTAGATTCAGATCTCTCTCTGTCTATCTGTTTATGTTGAGCATGATGCAATCCAACGCTTTTCTGTTTCATTGATTTCATTGGGGCCATTGAGAGCATGAATAAATATACTCCCACTGATATCCATGGGACATAAAAGTGCTTAGCTATGCCTGGATCGGGCATGCCACGCATAATCTGACAGACATTACATTTTGTGTTCTATCAGACCAATGGATTTCAATTTCAGGCATTCCAAAGCACTTGATTTATGTTGTCTTGTTAATCCTTGCATTTCATTAATTCTTTGAAGCTGAACTGAATATTCGCCCTTTTATGAAAGGTCCTTTCTGCATGATGACAGCGTCTCTGTGTGGAGACGCAAGAGGAGTGGCACCACGATCATGCTTCTGCATGACGTTGTCACAGTCCCGCCCGTCTCACGTCACCAGCCAGCAAGATTGTGGGCTGTATCATTGACAGAGAAACTCCATCAATGACATGTGGTTAAATGCTGGTACTGCAGCCACAAGGTTGTGAGTTCAATCCTGCCAGGCTCCAGGTTGACTCAGCCTTCCATCCTTCTGCAGGTCAGTAAAATGAGTACCCAGCTTGTTGGGGGCAATTAGCTAACATATTGTGAACTGCTTAGAGAGCACTTAGCTGATAAGTGGTATAGAAATACACATATTATTGCTACTGCTATTGCTATTGATTGCATGAGGCTTCCGTCATAGCCAGTTATGCAAAAGGACTGGAAGCACATCCTCCCAGACTGCAGCGTGGGAAGAAGGCTGGCTGCAGTCCGGAAGGACAGAGTGTGTTCCTCGCGCTTCCTTCTGCTGGCAGAGAGGAACTTTGGGGACACACTCCCATCCTGGCAGAGGTGCTGCTGGGATTGTGATGGAATGATGCACGAGAGTGTGTTGCCCTGCAGAAAAGGCCTTATATTGCTTTGCACGGGACAGAAAAGGTTACTGGCAACACTCATCTAACAATCTTGCACTCTGTACGGGGTTGCCTTCGGAAACTGTTTGGAAACTTCAGTGGGTCCAAAATGCTGCAGCCAGAACACTGAACAAGGCTAGTTCTAAAGAGCACATAATGCCCTTATCGAAACCACTTCACTGGCTGCTGGTTCATTTCAGGGCAAAATTCAAGGTGCTGATTATATGACCAATAAATTTCTTTCTAGCTTGGGTCCCAGCTATATGAAAGATCCTCTCCCTATACAAATTTTGCCCTAAATTATTAATTTATAAAGTTTGAACCTAAAATAAAGTTTTTTTTAATGTGCATTTCAGTACGATTTTTTTTCTTAAAAAAAATCCAGTCACTATATCAGTATATTCAAAGAAGTGCAGCAATTGAGGGATATATGAATTCCAATCTGTCAACAGTTTAAACAGCACAGGTTCACTCCAGTGAAAGTGCTACTGAGTTCAGTCAGAGATTGTAATCCTTAAATCACTACTCAGGCAAAAATAGGATGGAATATTCAAAAATATTTGGAAAACGTTGAAAGAAGTCCCCCCCCCCAAGGAATTGAAAATCCCGACCAAAAAAAATCCCGGAATGTTGAGAATCTTCACATTTCAGTACTTATTCTGCACAAAATATACTTATTCTGCACAAAATGGTGTGTATTTTTATGCAGAAAGATTATTTCCTGTGCAAAAAAAAATGTTGTTTCTTGTGCAGCAAATGGTGTAATCAGGAATTTATTTGCATATGGCTGTTTTGGAAAGAAAAGAACATTTTTTGCATGTTAAACAGCATCTGTGGAGCAGATTGCTAAAAAGATTCTCTCTCTTTTTTTTTTTTTTGAGAATCAAATGAATAAAGAATGGTATCCCGTTTGAAACTATATGCTCCCTATACACATGGATGGGCTTATACAGCAGCTTATACAAACTTGTGGGTCTCCAAATGTGGAGATCCTCCAACTCTCATCTGCACCAGAAAACACAGCCAATAGTGAGAGGAAATGGGAATTGTAGTCCAGCTATATCTGAAAAGTCACTATTGTAATGTGAAATTAAATCAGGGTAGAAGAGGAGCAAGGCAACCGGACATGTGACCACCATGTTAGAAGGCAGATTCAGGTGTTTTGAGACATGCCACCTATTTTTCCCCCTGGAGCATAATTAAAAAGTAATTTCCTTTGTCCTCCAGTTTTTTTAAAAAAGAAAAGACTGTGTAACCTCTTCTAGGTTAGATCAAAGAACTACAGCAATTATTCTGCTCGTTCATGCAGGACCAAGTTCATGTTCCAAATTAGAGGTGACTTGTTATGAGAGACAGTTTGTCTTACTGGCTCATTTTTCACCAGGTGTCCAAGATTCGCCTTTTATTCCTTTCCTTTATGAACTGGGTATAATTATGAGATTCCTGCAATGCTTGCAGGACTCCTGCTGGTCAACTACTCAAGCCTTGTGATATTTTAGAAAGAGTTTAATCAGATCTGCTAGTTCTCCATTAGAGTTCTGCAACCAAGGAACCCACATTCTGTGCTGAGATGAGCTGGATTCTGAAATTCAGGGAAAGGAGGATGCGTTTAAGGGCATTTCTGCACTACGCTGTTATAGTGGGCGCTTAGTGGATTTATTCCGTTAAGCGAATATCCCACAAACACGACGGGTGGGGATGGGATGGCAGTGGGACAACGACAATGTCGTGCAGAAGCATGACCTGTGGACTGCTGGCATCCCATCCTCATAGTGAACTGCGACACCATGCAGAAATGGCCCAGGGTTCATTTCTCCACTTGGCCATGGAAACCCACTGGGGGATCTTAGATGCATCACACACACTGAGCCCCAGAAAACCCCATGGTAGGTCTCCTTAGGGTCACATCAGTCATAAATGATCTGAAAGCACACAAGAACAACAACAAAAATGCATGTGGAAGTGGGAAGAAACAGCCCAAAGTGACATTAAACGTAGCTGATTGGATCAGCACTACAGTTCTTGCCAGCTTGGGTGAGCCTCTCTCTCTTCTTCCATTCCACCCCCCTCAATCTCAGACGGTAAATCTATTGAAATGAATTTAGACTGGGACTAAATCTGCTGTTTTCGCCAGTGATCCAGCAGCCACTGCGAATTAGAAATATATAGCACCAAAGTACATTCGACAAACCCTGCTCAGGGAGTTTGTCATCACAGAAAGTATTTATACGTGGCTATCAAAGAGCAAGGTGTTTTTAATTATACATGAAATCTGCAAGGTGTGAAATTTAATGCAAAGCCCTCCCCAGCCAAGGATGCTTAATGAAGGGTTGGAAAGGGTTGCTTCCTCCTCCTGGCACTTGAAAGTGCTGCTACCTATCAGATTAGCCATGGGGGTGGGTGGGTTGAAGGACTGAGCTATGGCATGACAGGGCCATGTTCGTTTCCCACTTTCTGGCGAGAGTGATGAAAGGAGTAATGCTCAAGGGAAGTTCTGCTTCCTCCCTTTTGTGCAAAACTTGACTGGAGAAAGAGCAGACTCTTGTTTTCAGTGGAAATCCCTATCTTCCCCTCTGCATTGTTGCTTATCTGTCTCTCTCTTCCTTGGGACCTCAGAAACAAATTGCTGAAACTTCAGTATCCAAGGATAATTGGCATTTACAATTACCAAATAGAAGGGGCTAGTGTTGAGAGCTTATGATTACTAAACAGGAGTAACTCCATGTAAAAAAACCCAAAAAATTCCTTTATTATTTCAGGAAATCCATTCAAAGATAGTTGCCCCCAGACTTTGTTGCCCCCAGCCCTCGAAGCTGGTTCTCATGTGTGCAAATTTGCTTGAGCAGTGACTGTAAACTCATAGGCATGGAATGAATATTCAAAAAGTTGAGTGTTGAGATACCCTGAGGAGAAGAAATCTGGATTGATGAGAATATTTGCAGTCCAAGACTTATTCTGCACAAAATGCACACATTTTGGTGAAGCTTTAGTTGTAGATTCTACATCGAGCAGAGGGTTGGACATGATGGACGATGGGGGCCTTTCCAATTTTATGACGCTTTGGTTCTGATTCCATAACTGCGAGAGGGTGTCAGGGGCTGCAAAAGAGGAGGCCAAATGCAGATTATGGCAGAATCCCAAAATTCATATAGAATATTGCTAGTGGATGATTCAGATAGGGATGGAAGTCTTCCACTGTTTCAGCCTCACTTGCAAAGACTAGGGATGTCAGGTCTAAAACTGGAGAGGGTTCCTGTTTCTTTAATGGTTGTGCAGAAAAGGGGATTTCAGCAGGCTTTGCTTACTAACTGGTTGCATGACAAGAAACATTGCTGAAATCCCTTCTTTGGGAGCCCTCTTTAGTTGTCAGCCTGGCAACTCTCCCTACTTTTCTCTGCACTGTGGAAGAAAATCAGTATTTCTACACATTCTTATCCCAATATTTGCATATCTCAAAGTCTTCCAGTGGGCTATTCTGTGCAGAAATGGACACAGTTTTTCAGTTCAAAGTATCTGTATAAGTTTTGCACAGAAGACACACTGGCTGCTATTCTGCCTGGGACTCATTTCTTTGTAAAGGACTTGACACGTTCACAGAATTTGATTTAGAAGGTTTGCAATGTCTGTGTTCACCTAGGGGCTGCTGCGATGTTAAAGATATTAAAGACAAGAAGCATTTCAAAAAACAGAAGGAAAAAAGAGGTGGGAATCTAAATTCAGCCTCAGTGAATAACAAGACTTCTCCAGACCTTCATCCAACAACCTTTGCAAGGATGTTAGGTGAAGACTTGGGTCCAGTTGGCTGTTTCCAGGCCATGGACCTCCCTTTTGCAGGATGTCCAGCTGGCCCCTTCGCTGCTCTCTTTCTGCAAACCAGTGAAGATATTTTTATTCGGACAGGCTTTTGAATTTTAATTATGGAACAGTAGGGTGTGTATATGTATGCATGACTGTGTATAAGCCAGCATGATTCGAATGCTGGACTATAACAGTCTAGTGCAGAAATGGCCTTATGGTGGCAACCAGGATTAAAATCCCCACTCAGTCACAGAAGCCTTCTGGGTGACCTTGAGCAAGTCACACTCTCTCAGCCTCAGAGGAAGCCAAAAGCAAACCTCTCTCTGAAAAAATTCTGCCAAGACAACCTCATGATAGGTCACCTTAGGGTTGCTAATTTTTTCCTGCCTAGGGGCTTTGTTTGTCTGTAAGGTTTGTCCGATGTGGAAAAGCTGCTTTGCCATCTTGGCTTGTCTGAAGGCTCAGTCATTCCTTTTGTTGTAAGTCTTTATTAGCATCCTGTCTTCCAGTAATAGGATCTATCTGTGTTGTTATTTAATTTGAAGTGGGAGCTTAAGTACTATTGATTATTCTGCAGATATAAAACAAACTTAAGCTCCCGGGAATGAGCACTTCCAGCCATATAAAAAAAATGCATAATGCATGATCTGGAATCTTTAGAATAAGAATGCTGAGGGTGTCAGGGGAATATGGAGTAAAGTGTGCAAAAGTTTGGGTGCTATGATCCATAAAGTCATCATCTGATATCAATTTCTGCTTCTTGTCATGCTCCTGGCAAACACCTGGAATCCTGTTGGTGTCATACATATATAAGTTCCCTTATATACTGTGGCTGTACATTCTTGGTGTTGTGCAATGAACATATTTGGACTGTGTTTGTGTGAGTGGAATTCCACAAATGAAACCACTGCTTATGGGCCTAAATCCTGTTGTTAGCCCAGATTAGAGGAGAGTCATTGAACTGATTGGATTTACCTACTACATGTTGACTCACCATTCAGTAATTGATTCAATGTGTTTACTTTAGTTGAGATTAAGCAACAGGATTCCAGCTACGCAGTTGCACATTCTTGGTTGGGGTGTAAATATTCATCAGGGCCATCAGTGTACCAGTTTATCCACCAGGGCTGCAGAAACAGCTGCTGTGCATTCTCTTTGCAAAATGAGATAATAAGGAGTATTGGTGGATATGCAATCAATTGCACAACCTCAATATTTCTCAGAAGGGTGGTGCAGGAAACCCACCATGTAACTACCTGGGGATGGATTAAAAGTGCAATCAGGAGGTCAGAACTCCGCCACTGTGTGCATCCAGCTGTCCTGATTTGGTAGGGACAGTCCTGATTGTATCCAGTCCTGCTTTTCAGTTCTCCTCTTACTTCCCCAAATTTGTCCTCAGCCTACCTCAGTTGTTGCAAAGTGAGGTCAAAGTGCCAAAGTAGGTTGCACTCCGTTAACTCATAAGGGAGAGAGGGGGTACAATTCTGTCCTTTGTGATAGATTCAGGCAAAAACAAACAGCTACAGCTTTTCCTGGCTTCTGTGTTCTTTTTCATTAATAAAATTTGTCAACTGGAGCACACACTCTGGTCACCCACATAACCCAGTTTCCATCTCCGAAATGTTGGAGGATACGTGGACGGCGGAAACCTGCTGAGAAAGGCAAGATCTCGAGGGTCTTCATTTGTAACATTCTCCCCCAAAGCTTTGAAAACGTTAGATTTAAAGCCACACTTCCAGCTCTACCAGAAAGGACATGAAAGAGAATCACAACGCAGGCCATTGAATCGCAGTTGGCATGTGCTGACGTGTTGGGCTACAGCTCTTGTCCTTAAGGGAATTATTTTCCCGGCCTCTCTTGGGGTTCAGAAAAGGAGATAAAAAGCTTTTCTTTTCTTCTCTGTGCAAGTTCAAAGGAACTGGGAGAAGGGTGATGATGATATCATCAGAGCGGGAGGATAAGGGAGATGAGAAAGATCAAGATTATGGTGAATTTAAATGCTCCTGGGGAGAAAATTCAAATGGAAGCATGGAGAAATGGGCCTTGTTAGAAAGCTGGGAGGAGAAGGAGGAGGGACCTTTGCAGCCAAATAAGCAGTCCTGAGAACGGTGCTCCTGCCTTTTGCAACCAGGAATTTCTGACCTTTGTGTCCTGAAAGAACATTAACAATGCCATGAGAATAAGGCCATTTCCGTACTAGACTGTTATAGTGCTGTTCTACTTTCAACATCTTATGGAATCCAGGGGTTGCCTCAAATGCCCCTCCCTAAATTGCAAATCCCAGGATTCCATGGGATGTTGAAAGTGCAATAATAGCATTATAACTGTCTAGTGTGGAAATGGCCTAAGACTCATTAAGACACTGAAATCTCTGGAAAGCCCAAAGGGTTTCCTGCCATAGCTATGTATGTTTCTCTGTTTTGGCTTTGTCTGCTTCCATGTAGCCTCTTAGGGGTGGACAAAGTGTGGCCCATGGGTGATATTTTGTACCTTCTCACAGATTATCTCAGTGCCCCCTGTTGCTTTGGATGGTTCACTTCTGGAGGCCTCCGGGAGTATAATTTTGTGCTTTGAAAAGTCCCCCCCCCAAAGTTCTGCCACAAAGCCAACATGAGTCAACACCTAGGAAAACCCCAGTTGGTTCCATGCTTCTACTTTAGTTGGAACTAATTGTAGGATTAAGGCCCTGTCTGTGGCACGAGCAACATCTTTTTGTGTGGGGACCGGTGTGTTTGGCACAAAATACATCTTTTCTGCTCAAAAATATGTTTTCTGCAGAAGGAAACCATGTGCAACATTTCATTTCCTTGAAAAGAGAGGCTGTCTCAACATGTCAAAATAGACCGATGTGGAATTGCCAGCCTCTGGAAGAATTCTCACCTCCAGAGTGAGAATCTGACAGGGAACATTTTGCTTTGCAAGAAGGCTGCTGGCATTTGCTCAGAAAATGTGTCTTTTCCCTCCAGGTAACAAAGCATGCGCCGACACAACAAGCACAGAAGGACTGGCTGACTGATGATCAAAGCTGGGTTTACGAAGGAGGCTCAGATAAGGCTGATGGATGAAAATAAAATTGAGGGCAGATTGCAATTTTGTGCAATTGTACAATTTGCACAAAAATGGTCTTCATCAATGCAAGAACCCTTGCTGGAAAGGGAGTACCTGTACATCTCTTGGGCGAAATAGAAACTATGGAGTTTACCATCCTTTTCCGTAAGGACTCTTCTTGTATGGTTAGACGAGGAATTGACTCCTTCCGATCATTCACTTTTCAGACCTGTCCCAATTTTCCCAGCCCTGGGCGACAACACTACCCCCCAGCAAGTCAAAATACCTGTTTTCCTTTGCCTTCTCTTTCAAAATGGCGACCTTGCAGTCCCCCTCAAAATGGTGACATTTTGAGCAGAACTGCAGAGGAAAATGGGAGAGGGTATCTGGGGTGCAAAGTGCTTTGGGGTGCTCATGTTTTTATGTGTTTTCATATATTTAGGAGCCTTGCAAATCATACCATTTTAATATAACTGGGGTTTAGGGGGCTTTGAGGGACTTTAGGGGCCACAAAACCGGTTTCTTGGGCCTTACCGCACTATACTGTTATAGTGCTATTATTCCACTTTCAACCTCCTTTGGAGTTCTGGGTTTTGTAGTTTACTGAGGCCAAAAAGTCCTCTGGCTGAGAATTCTAAAATGCAAACCCCAGGATTCTATAGGACGTTGAAAGTGGAATCATAGCACTGTAACAGTGCAGTGCGGAAAGGCCTCAAGTTTATCCCTGCTTTAAAGGGCAGATGGAGTGTAAACGCAGGGAAGAGATAAATCTTATATTGTATTATTCACTTATTAGTGGGACAAGGGACAGAATGCCCACTTCCCCTTTGTGACATATTATTTGGGAAGACAGTCCAAGTGGATGCTCAGAGGTTAATGGGCAATTCTGTGCTCCACCGTTCAAGTGGTTGATTTATTTTTCATCCATTCTCATATAAAGACACCGTCGGTTTAGAATCTGACTCCTCAAAGCAAGTTAATCAATAAAAGGCTTAATTTCATAATTTCTCACACTGCCAGGTATCTAGCAAGATGTCATTAAAAGCATCTTAATTTTGGTCCTTTTTTACAATTTCTTTTTCTGGGGCTTTGAATATGTGTCATTGCAAAATCATTTGCCTTGTTAATCAAATTTAAGGCAAAGCAAGGTCATTCTCTGTAGCATTAGCTTCCTGGGCCCTTTTTGTACCTTACCTCGTCGCGGCAGTGGGGAGCAGCACTTGTGCGAGCAACCACTCGCGTGAGCTGCTCACGACAGCCCTTTTTGCCTCCCGCATTGCCTTCCTTCTAGCGTGACTGTCGCACGAGCGCCCCGCCCCTTCCTTCCGCAGTTCAGTCTGGGAACTGTAGGCTGCGCGGGGGGAAGGAAGCGCGACCGGCCTGCCTTGCCGGCACACCACACAGAGGTAAGTGCGCGAGGGCACCGCGAGCATTGCGCGATCACGGGGAATTTTCGGCTTAAAGCTGAAAATCAAAAAATGCGTGCGCGTCCCGCTTTAGCCTCGTGAGTGTCGCGCGAGGGGGAGTGCATCATACGGACGCTCAAGGGGCACTCGCACAAGAAAAAAAGGATGCGAAAAGGGCCCTGGTCTAGATCATGATGTTTCAGAAACTGTCATGTTCTGGCTCAGGGCATTTCCACACCACACTGTCATAGTGCTATTATTCCACTTTCAACATCCTAGGAAATCCTGGGGTTTGCAGTTTAGGGAGCGGCATTTTGAATTCTTAGCCAGAGAGTTCTTTGGAAACTACAAACCCCAGAATTCCACAGGAGGTTGCCATGGCAGTAAAAGTGGAATAATAGCGCTATAAGAGTGTAGTGTGATAGAGCTCTAAAATCTGAATATCCATAAGAACATAGCTTGTCTTGGTTTATTCCTGCTTCTTCAGCCTTACTTTGCTCCTGATGGGTCATACCTCTTTGGAGCAGAAATCTGTCTTCTTTTTTTCTCAAAAAAGCATCAATTCTTTTTCCCTTAATAATTCTTATAACCCCAATGAAATTTTCCTTAGGTCCCCAGATATCTAGTGCTGCAGGGAGTGAAACACCGAAAATCATCCAGACCCAGAATGCTCACATTTCCTGGGTTCACATTCTCTTGGGCCATTTCCGCACTAGGCTGTTATACTGCTATCATTCCACTTCCAACATCCTATGGAATTCTGGGGTTTGCAGTTTAGGAAGGGGCCTCAAAGCCCCCAGGATTCCATGGGACGTTGAAAGTGGAATAATAGCGCTATAACAGTCTAGTGCGGAAATGGCCTTGGTTATGATGCCTGGACCTTTTCTTTGGATGGCTAAATGGTATTCCAAATGCTCAACTGGGTTTTTAAAGGACAACAATACTAGAAATTTTGAGAATTGGAAGAAAATTTCAAGGAGGGGGCAGAATTTTTGTTTGGAGGAGGCAGTGCCCTAATTTTGTTTCCCCTACCAATTCCCCCAGTTAATCAGCATCTTCACTTCTTTACTTTTTCCTGAAATCCATATTTTCATGCCTTCTTCCTGGTCGTATATAAGCATAGTGCCTCCAATTTGACTTACAGTGACCCCATGTATTTCAGAGGGTTTTCGTAGGCAAGGAATCATCAGAGGTGGCTTTGCCAGTTCTCTCCTCTGAAATATCGCCTACAGCACTTGGTATTTTTTACCGGTCTCCCATCAAAATACCAACCAGGGCTTACCCAGGTTAGCTTCCAAAGATCAGACAGTGGCCCTTTTCGCATTGAGGCTTCTCGCGCGAGTGGGGGACGGCGGCTCGCGCGAGAAGGCTCCTCCGGGAGGCTGCTGTTTCCCCCTTCTTCTTTCCGCAGGTGAAGGAACTAGGGGGGAAGCGGCAGCCTCGCGTGAGCCGCCCTCCCCCCGGGTGAAGCAGGAGGCGGTCACATCCGTCCATCCCCCCCGCTCGCGCAAAGCAGGAGGCTGTCGCGTCCGTCTCCCCCGCTCGCGCCAAGCAGGAGGCTGTTTCATCTGTCGCGCTAGCGCCCCGCCCCTTCCTTCCGCATGGGCGGAGGGAAGGAAGCGCGACCCGGCCGCCTCCCCGACGCTCCGCACAGGAGGTAAGTGTGCGTGGGAGCCGGGAGCGTTGCGCGAGCGCGGGTGATTTTCGCTTTGAGGCGAAAATCAAAAAACCCGTGATCGCGCCGCTGCAGCCCCGTGAGCGCGGCGGAAGTGGGAGTGCGTCGTGCAGAGCGACGCTCCTACTTCCGCGAGGCTCATGGGGCTGTTGCGCGACAGAAAGCCCATGTGAAAAGGGCCAGTATCTGGAGACTTTAGGGTATTTAGGCAGATGCCAGCCCCAGATGTTAGACCTGTGTGCAAATGTTCTCTCCTACTCACGATCTTTGCTATAGGTTCTATGTGACCTCTGGATTCCTCCCAAACCGATACCAGCGGGCACTTTTTGCAAAGTACAAAGCCTTCATTTAGAGCCGATCTGCATCTCAAAGGCTGCCTTTTAATATTACTTGCAAAGTAATTTGTGGGACATGAAAAAGAAAATCCGATAAACGTGTAGGTTGCTTGCAGACGATTTGTGAGCTGCGATGACAAAGAGGGAAGCAAATTTCTTTGAACGTACTATTCACCAGGAATGACTCACTCATTTTAAGTAGTTACGGGGGTCCTTTTTTGGAAAAAAAGAAGACACGGAGGCCACATTTATTAAACTCGCTGATCCTTCAAGGTCTCTATAGTGTCATAAGACAAAGAAGCAGATCCTTCCCTGATGGAGTATTTAAATACCCCGGCAAATGTGGACTGATATCAAACGTAATCACTCCCAGCTCCTGCTTAATAACAATGCAAATGGAATGAGCTTTAAAATATCCACCTATTTAGATACGCCGGCAGGTGAGTTGGGCCTCGTTCCAGGGGGTATTCTTTGAAGATCAAAACTCAGGAATATGTAATGGAGATGAGCAGCATTTATATCACAACTCTGTGAAGAAATGGCAGGCGAGATTTGCCGTAAAGGATCTTATTATCATCATTCTATGAGGCTGTTTCTATTCCTGAATGCTGAACCTTTTTGATACGTTTTTTAAAAAAGATGTATACTTGTCAATCAAACGAGCTCCTGGGAAGGGATGTGAAAATTTCTCAGTTCCAATCTCCCTGAGTTTTTCAAATCCCACTTGTTCTTTTGAGTTTGTACTAGTAGCGAAAACTCTGTTTTGTGTTTCCTTCCTGTATGGAAATTAATGCACATTTTAATTGTGCATTTCCTAATACATCCATTTATTTCTGCATATTAATTAATGTACACAACTCCCCCTCCAAGGAAAGCATGTTTATTTGCATTTTGCATTGTGCAATTTAGAGATCTGAAGAATTTTGTGGATACATGTTGTCAAGTTGTCTTTGGCTTACAGTGACTCAATGAAGGAGAAGACTGTCAAGAGACTGTGGCATAAACAGCCCCGCTCAGGTCTTGCAAGCTCGAGACTTTCTTGATAGAGTACACCTGCCTATAATGGACTATAGGGATTGTATTCTTAGAATCACAGAACCATAGAAACATAGAGATGGAAGAAACCACAATGGCCATTGAGTCCAAATCCCTGCCAAGCAGGAACAAACACTCAAAAACACTCCCAGCAAATGGCCATCCAGCCTCTGCTTAAAAACCTCCAAAGAAAGTGACTCCATCACACTCCCAGGCAGCAGATTCCATCGTTGAATGGCTCTGACTGTCAGGAAGTTCTTAAAATCATAGATTCATTGAATCCTAGAGTTGGAAGAGACCCTGGGGCCATCGAGTCCAACCCCCTTCTGCCATGCAGCAACACCCATCAAAGCATTCCCAACAGGTGGCCATCCAGCCTCTGCTTAAAAACCTCCAAAGAAGGAGACTCAACCACACTCCATGGAGGCAGCAGATTCCACTGCTGGACAGCTCTGACCGGCAGGAAGTTCTTCCTGTAGTTCAAGTGGAATCTCCTTTCCTGCAGCTGGAATCCATTGCTCCTTGTCCTAGTCTCTGGAGAACAAGCCTGCTCCCTCCTCAACATGACATCCCTTCAAATATTTAAACATGGCTATCATGTCCCCTCTTAACCTTGTCTTCTGTATCCTGTCCCCTCTTAACCTTCTCTTCTGCAGACCAGCTTCCTAAACTGTTCCTCATAGGGCTTCATGGTTTCCAGACCCTTCACCATTTTGGTCGCCCTCCTCTGGACACGTTCCAGCTTGTCAAAATCCTTCTTGAATTGAGATGCCCAGAACTGGACACAGGATTCCAAATGGGTATGCCACTTCCTTATTGGGTTGCCTGAGTGAACACTGCAGAGAACCTCTGTCCCTGTAAAAGTTGTGCAAAAGATGGCATTTCTTCAGCTGTTGCTTGTCATACAACCAGGTAACAGATGACACCTGCAGAATTTCCCTCTGTTGCACAACCATTCATGGCACAGGAGTTCTCAGTCTGGCAACCACACTTCCGTATCATCCTCTTTTCCTGCCTTCCCTGTAAATGGGGTCCCCATTTATATGTTGTTGGGATTTATCCAATGCTTGTGCACAAAACATTTGTATGTGCAATGTGCATTTTTTTCAGCAAAATAATAATAACAATGGTTTCTTGCTCCTGCTGCTGCTAACCAAAAGGAGGGAGGAGAAGAAGTGGGAAAAAAAGCTCTTGCAGAGGGATGAAAACTCTTGTGGCAGTTGGCATTGTTTGTACTATAGGGTGTTTTGACGTCCCAGAATGCCCTTTCTCATTGAGAATGGAAAAAAATGTGTGAATATCTTCTCCATGTCAAAAAGAAGCAGGAGCAAATTGCAGACACACATGAATGGGGAAATACTCAGAATTCTGTTGCGAAGGATTTGAAAAATCTTCTTGCAGTGGGAGATTTTGGCTCCGATAATGTACTCCACTGCCCTCTGTTGAACAGAAACGGATAATACCAGATGAAATGCCGACTTCTCTCCGTACTGATTTGCATGCCTTCGGGGAAGACAGCTGCTGCAGTTAGCATTCAGGAGCCCGGGTCTGTCAGAAATAAGACTCTGGATTCAGACTTAGTTTTATAGATGCAGAGCTTAATGCAATAGCTTGTTGCATGTACACAGTCAGAAATAAGACTTCTCTGCTCCCTTCCGGAGCCCTTCTGGCCATGTTAGTGTTGTAGAAGTCCTGGGGTGGACTTACCTTGGATTAATCCAGGTCATTCGGAATTCTGGTTTCGATCATGGAATGGATTTGTCTCTGGCATTGTGGTTACTCTTTAGTTTTGTCTGCATCCTCTTTAGGCCTGGGCTGTCTCTTGCACATTTGAAAGCAATGTTTGCTATCTCATCATGTGAGGAGGGAAGCAGTAAGGATAGTGGGGCTGAATTCTGTCCTCTTTGCTTACCATAAAAATACATACTGGTCTGTAACTTGGATTTATACCTCCTTGTGTAGCCCAGGTGATGTAATGGGTTGAGTGTTGCACAAGGACTCCAGGGGAGCAGAGTCTGCATTTCTGCTGTGCTGTGGAAACCTATTGAATCACCTTAGACAAGTTACACTCTCTCAGTATAAAAGGAAGACAGTAGCAAGCAAGCGTCATTTTCAGAAATCTCACCAGGAAATTCCTATGACAGGATCACCTAAGTCAGAGGTGACTTGAAAGCACATAATGACAAAGACATAAACTCAGGGCCTTTCCGCACTACGCCGTTATAGTGCTATTATTCCACTTTCAACCTCCTGTGGAACTCTGGGATTTGTAGTTTACTGATGCCAAAGAACTCTCTGGCTGAGAATTCTCAATGTCCCTCCCGAAACTGCAAACCCCAGGATTCCATAGGGTGTTGCAAGTAGAGTAATAGCGCTACAACAGTCCAGTGCGGAAATGGCTTCAGTCTCAGAAGAAAGCAATGTCAGCCCTCCTCTGGATAAAGCTTGCCCAGGAAACCTTAAAGTAGGGTCACTCTAGTGGAAGGCACATAACAACGGCTCAAGTTACCAACAGGATTCCGCCCATTGTTCTTCTGTAATGGATATTCTTTCAATGCCGAGTCTCAGGTAATATAACAAAGACCTCGCTGTCTTGAGATTATTGAATCCAACAAAAATCTTCCCCATCCTGCCCTTCTGTTCAAAAAATGGGTTGGCTTGCAGCCTGAGGAGCAACTGCACGAGAAATCCAAGCATCATTTCCAGTGGTTTGTGGTGCACGGCATTCCCTGAGCAAATCTTTGGGATGCTTGCTCTTGCCTTCAAAAGTTACCAGCTGTCTTACGGCGTAAGATGCTTTCTTTGAGCAGGGAGGGCGGCTGGTAGAACACAGGGGCCGAGAAAGCTCCGACACGGACTAAACTGGCAGCAATTGTTACAATATTTGTCTGTTCAAAGCAAGAGCTCAGGTAATCGATAAATCTGTCTTAAAACTTCACCACCTGACACTTGTGAAGATTCCAGCGGAGAGAAATGGTTCCTGGCAGCAATCTTAGCATGGTTCCCAAAACAAATGTGCCCCCTGCAGGTCAACGGAATGAGGTGCACTATTGAAAGAAAGAGAAGAGGACTGGACAGGAACAATCCAGCTCACGTACAAAGAGCAAAATGCAATGTTTACTCAGAGACGGTGCCCACTTTATGTGCTATTGCTGCTGTGGCAATTACGGCAGAAAACAATAGGAGCAAAGAAGAAACCTCACAGTGGCATTTGGCAAGCCATCTCCCTTTCAAAATGGGATTGCCCCGGAGGAATGGCTATAGGTGGTGGGGAATGAGGACATATTTTCCCTCCCAACATAAGAATTCTGTCTCTCAACACAATTTTTCTTCCATTTCCAGATTTCTAGCCTTGCAGAGAGAAAGACAGATTGAAAAATGGTTCATATGCATAACTTTTCTATTTCCTGTGTTTGCATTCTCTTGGTCACTTTCCCTTCCCTTTTTCTTCAGAGGCCTAAAAATATTTGCAAGTTCTGAACTGGGGTTTTAAATTTACCACAATGCTAGGAATTTGAGGACTAAAGGAAATTTTTGCTTCAAAGAAGCAAGATTCTAGTTTTGCCTCCCCCTTTGCTGCAACTATATGCCTGAGTCAAAGGCACACGTAAAAGCTGGTCTAAGCTGGAACAAAGATCCGGTGAATCCAGGATTCCCTTACTGACAATGCAGCACACGAAAAAGCCCTTTTCTTGTGAAGCAATCCCTTTGCTAAAGCCAGCTGGAATAGAAAAGTCTTCACCTGCCAAAGAAAGGACAGCAAAAAAGGGAGCCAGGCTAACCTAGGAAGGGAGATTCAGAGGCAGTGAACCACTGAACATTTCTGCATGACACTCTTATAGTGCGACGATTCCACTTTCAATCTCCTATGGAATCCTGGGGTTTGCAGTTCTGGGATGCTTGCCCCTCCCGGAACTGCAAACCCCAGGATTCCATAGGAGGTTGAAAGTGAAATCGTCGCACTATAAGAGTGTTGTGCGGAAATGGCCACTGTAGAGAAGACAGTCTCCCAAATTCTCATCGGATGTGTGCCTATGCTCCAGTGGTGTGTCTAGCATAGACAGCACAAAGGGCAAGCTCAGAAGTTGCACTCCTACCTTGTTACCCCTATCCCTACCCCTTTATGTATGCCCTATTCCCCCCCTCCTGGCATTGGTGTCTGGGCAATGTAGCCTACTTGCCTCACCTTAGATATGCCTCTGCTACACTCTCAGCCAGGGTTTGTGAGTGCTATCTGATAAAGTTTTGCTCCCTTCCTTGCCTCTCCAAGGGTCCAGCTGAGTTGTCAGCTACCATTTGCAAAAGCACTCTGATGGTGCTTTGCACTCATGAGTAGACTAGCATGTGGAGAAGAGGAAAGGTGGAGTAAACTCAGGTCTCCATCCAGAGGTCCAGCTGAAAAAGCTCCTAACACAGGTTTCAGCATGGTGATATTATGAGAGGATGTCTTCTGGCCTACGGAGGATAAGATGTAGGATTTCTACACCTCTTCTCAATTCTTCATTAGATAAGAAATGACTGGTAGCTTCTATGTCATGGTTTACTCCCAATTTTAAAGGGATAATCAAAGCATGAAGCTGTTGGCTGGCATCATTCCATTCTCATTCTGCTGCTAACTGGATCACAGGTAGATGATGTTACTGTCAGACCCGGGAGTGTCAGTCCAGGTGAAGTTACTCAGGTAAGTATAGTTAACTAGGTGGCTGATGTAGGATTCTGGCCCAAATAAACAAACACATACATCAAATAGTAGCCCTGAGACCTCCAAAGAAGGAGACTCCACCACAACCCATTGAGGCAGCACATTCCACTGCTGTACAGTTCTGACCATCAGGAAGTTCTTGCTGAGGTTCAGGTGGAATCTCCCTTCCTGCAGCTTGAATCCATTGCTCCTTGTCCTACTCTCTGGAGCAGCAGAAAGCAAGCCCACTCCCTCTTCGACTTGGCATCCCTTCAAATATTTAAACATGGCTATCCTGTCCCCTCTTAACCTTCTCTTCTGCAGACTAAACATCCCCAGCTCCCTCAGCCGCTCCTCATAGAGCTTCATGGCTTCCAGACCCTCCACCATTTTGGTCACCCTCCTCTGAACACATTCCAGCTTGTTGATATCCTTCTTGAAATGAGATGCTCAGAACTGGACACAGTATTCCAGATGAGGTCTAACCAAAGCAGAATAGAGTGGTACCAATACCTCCCTTGATCTAGACACCATACTCCTATTGATGCAACATTTGAGGGGACACAGAATTCATATTTAGATATGAGCAATGCCTTCCTGCATAGCTATTCACATTTCATGAGAATTATTTACTTCCCTAGAGCTTTTAGGCATACCAAGAAAAAAAAGCAGACAAAGCAACCCAGGGAATGTGAACATGGAATGTGGAACATAGAAGAACTGGAAGTGGGAGAGATTTTTCATTTCTTGCTGCTTGCAATCCTACAAAGTTGAGAACTGAAGGAAAATATTTTGAGGGACCAGAATTCCTATTGGGAGACAATGTCCTCATATTGCCTCTTGTAGCTACATCTCTTGGGTAGGAAAAAGAGGCAATTTTGGCTCACCAAGGTGGCTCTCTATGAAACTGCGAGGGCAGGCTCTGTTATGCCTTGCTCAATTGAGATGAATTGAGGAGCTGACCTCTGTAATTACCCATACTGTAACAGGTGCATAAATTAAACCAAGAAAGCCTCGAGTTATTAATTTCAGAACTGCTCTGTTGCTTTCATGGCTTTGAAAGAAGAGGAAGAAGTTGGTAGGGGTCAGAAGACACGTTTCAAGAGGAGAGGACAGATTTGCATACCATGCCATAGCAAAGTACGGAGGCGGGTGTTATGCCATTACCGAAAGAAAAAGGAAAGATTCAGTGATTAGGAAAGCAGATTTCAGTATGAACTAATTTAATACATATTGCTTCTTATTATGCAGCTAGGTACTGTTTCAGGCCTGAAGTGTATTGTTAGTCCCAGCTAGAGTAAACCCGTTGAAACAATGGGATTTGACTCACCTGTATGGACTCACTGTTCAACATGGATGCAATGGCTTTACTTTGGTGAGGACTTACAATAGGATTTGGGCTTTATTGTCTGTTAAATAATGTGCACATAATGCTAAAGCCCACTGCTACTGGAAAGCAAGGCCTGAGGAGGAGTGGCTTTGGGATCTGAGTATGTTTAGCTTAGAGAAAAGAAGATGGAAGCTATTTCAGCCCTACTGAACTGGAACTGAGTAGTTTCACAACATCCATATTCACGTAGGGGCTGCTATTTCACTCCAGTCTATGGCCATCTGATGTGCAATGGTGGAGTGGCTGATGGACCATGTCTTGATGTGCCATGGGCACTGAAGCTCATGAGACGCTCCCCAGTTGGGCATCTTGACACTGACTAGGAAGTGCCAGAGCACCTTGCAACTGACTGGTGTGCCTCAGAAATGCCTGATGAGCATTAGAAAGGCCTGATGTATATCAGAAATGACCAGTGTTCATCAGAACTGTCTAGTGTGCATTGGAGCACATATGTCAGTGATCTGCTTTGCATCTTCACAATTCACTAACAGGGTCTCGTTGCATATCTGTAGTGTAGCTACAGATTTGCAAAGTTACAAAATGCTGACTGTGATGTTGGATCTCATCTAGAACTTTTTCCGCCCTCTCCAAATTCCTTTCCCCATAGGCTTATTTGGGATAGGCAAGTTGCAGGTGTGGGTTCTGAAGGAAACTAGTCAGCATTCCCTTCACCTTTTGATACATTGCTTCACTTGCATGCCAAGCGTGCTGCTTCTTTTTTAACTAAGCTTGGCTAATTTTCCAACAGCCTCAAGTTCTATAGATTTTCCTTTAAAAAAATCTGGGAATTTAATTGCTTCTCTCTATGCAGCAGAAAAATCCGCACAATAGGAATGTTTAATTCCTTAAACAGGCAATTCATGGCTGCGATCGTAGACTGGGGTTTTGTAGAATAAATCTCAGCAAGCAGAGTTATGCATTAAACATGCTCTTGCAACCATTGTGCTAAACAACAGTGATGCACAACTGAACCAAGGCCCTAAATGTGCAACCCAATGCCCAACCAAATAGACAAATGAACCCATGTGCAATGCACATCCCTGCACAGTGGTGCTGCATGCACAGCTCTGCTTCTGCATCCTTGAACTGAATGTGGCCATTGGATTGGACCAAAATGACCTGTAGGAGAACTTGCATATGTGCAAGGCGTCATCAGCATCAGTGTCAATAGATTTCAAAAATAGCAAAGTAGAACTCTAAGGGGATTTTAAGATTTAAATTGATAAACGATTTGAACACAGGTTATGGATGAGGCAATCCTGGGGGGACAGCAGAATCAAAGATCAAGAGAGGGAAAATACTATGAACTGTCAAGAGCTACAAATGGAGAGTCAGCACCTTTGGGAAAAGAAATCAAAGGTGGTCACAGTGTTGAGAGTGGTCTTTGAAAAATTCCAAACGGAAAGACAAAAACATCAGTATGAAATTGCCATAGATAAGATCATAGTAGTACAATTACAGAAATCAACACACCTTGGAATTTGCCAAATTGTCCAGTGATGCCTCACTGATTCCTAGATTTTTGGATAAAATCCAAATAATTGATGGCACCAAACTCCAGCTTGTAATGTCTAGTAGAAGCCAAGATGACTCCCTAGAAGCTAAGATGACTAAAATGAGATTGCTGCACTTTGGACATATCATGAAAGGATTAGAAAAGATGATAGCTGACCAACCATGGAATAATGAAACCAAAAATAAAAAGCTGGGTTGAATAAGGACCACTTTATTTGACCTAAAACCTATTTAAGTTGAGTTGGTGTGGAAATGGAGCAAAAGGAGGGAGCAACTTGATGCGGGTCAGCTAAGTTCAGGTGTCACTTCATGGCTACCTCCTCAGCTTTCTGTTTGGGTGAAACAGCTGAGTCTGACCATCAACTGTAAGACAGATCTGAGGACTGCCCCCCCATCCCAGGACTTGTGAGGGTCAAGCCCCCCAGGCCAGCTCCAAGAGTGTGCTTCCCCACTGGGTTTCAGGACCAAAAGAGGCAGTTCCAGAGCCCTCCTCCTCATCAAGAGGGTGACAAGATGTTCTCTGTACCTGCTACATTTCTCTCCTCACTACCAACCAAGAGCCCACATATTTAAGAACTCCACTGTTAGCTAGTTGTCCAAGGCCTCCAGACAACAATGTGCGGCAGGGGTAAAAAAAACACTGGTAAAAGGGGAAAAATTCCTATCCAGCCCCAAAGTGACCAGCAAAGCTCACTCTGCACTGGAGGCAGGAGGGTGGGTTGAGCTCATAGCCGCAAAGAGGGAGTGAAGAAGGATGGGAGAACTTCCAATATCCTGCCTCGCACTGCTGATGCCAAAGCCCAACTGTGACCAATGAACTGAGACCTGGCCTCTCTCCACTGGAGTTCAGCAATGCAACTGCATAATGCTTGGTAAGGAAAAGGCAGAAGGAAAAAAGGAAGATTCCCATTACATGTGGATAGACTCAACCGTGGACGCCACAGCCCTGAGTCTGCAATACCTGGGCAGAGATGTCCATGATAGGGTGACTATTTCTCATTCATAGGGTCAACATAAGCCAAAGTCAACTTGACAGCACAACAAACACCTAATAGACTGTGAAACTGAGGATGATAATGGCTATGATGATGACTATGACAATGATGATATTAGATCCTTGTGAATTTATGTTGACCTCATACTCTCCATATCTTTTCACCTGCTTAATCCTTGGTCCTTCAGACTGCTAACTGTGAAAAACAGTTTGATGGTGGAAAATCCCTATTTATTCTTTGACACCTCTTCCCCCCACTTTTTTTTAAGAAAAAGAACAGCTGTAAGGAAGAGACTTGGAAGCCTGCCTGAGTGGTAGAACTGCTGACCCCAATTTACTTGCTGTCTCCGAAGCTCTCCCCTTTCAAAAGAAAGACGTTAAATTTCCTGGAAACTGACTCAATGGCTATTAGGCGAAACACGAAGGGGACACATGCTAATTAAGCCTGCAGCCTTTAATTGATTAATTGGGTACAGTTAATAACCTCAAGCTTTAATTGGAGGTTAGCAGCCTCTCTGGTGAAATGTCAGAACATGGAAAGTTTGCAGGATGTGGGATTGGAAATGTCTTGCTACTGTGCACAAGACACAATTGCTTGAGACCTCTCATCCCTGGACCATATGTGACAGTAACAATGTTGAATATATTTGTCCTTCCTGATTGCATCTAAAGCTGACTAGAGAAGGTTTTGACTTACAGGTTAAAATTACTAGGACCTTTTTTACTTACAAAGAGCAAAATCCTGGGGCCAAGATCCAAAGGTGCACTTTGGTGTCTAGTATTAGCATTAATTGGCATGTCTCCTCCTTCTTGCTGAAACATACCATCAAAAATCTTCTCCAGTCATCCAGAGAAGCTTTCTGAGATTCAAGCGATTAGTTAGAAGAAGGAGGCATCTCCACTTATGGTAGAAACAGTTGTGAGTAATAGAGATGTCAGTTCTTGACTATCTCATCCTTATATGTGAGAACAAATAATTATAGCTGTTTTCTCCCTGCTATGGTAGACAATGAGTGTTCCTCTTCAGTATTGTCCCCATATATGAATGTTCCAAAGTATTGTGGAGGGATTATTCCTTGGATGTTTTTGCAAAAACAAAACAGTTCCCTTTGCGGAAAACCATGTTTTCGATGCAGTAAACTGATTTTCTGTGCAGAAAATCATTTTTCCCCTACAATAACCTTTGTGTTTTTCTCTGAAGAATAACTCTTCCACAACACTGTGGCAGCCAAACAACAGGAAAGCTGAGTAAAAAAATTCTCATTAGTCTGTTATTATTCCCAGCAAGATTTCCCAACTGTCATTCCAAAATGGGAATGGCTGATTTGCACATTCAGAACAATGTGCAAAAAAGTGTGTTTTCCCTCCTGCACAAATACATTGCATTTGCACAAAATCAGGGCTTTTATCCTATTTGTGTCTTATTCATGTGTAAGTTCCTCTATGGAAGCAGTTGGACATTATTGTCCAGTGTGACATAGCTGTCTTCAGTTCATGGAATGCAGAGGTGGAGCTGTGTATGTTGGCCTATTGTGCACGGATGTGCCGTGTGCACTGATGCACATGGTTCATTGATCACTTATGTGCAACAATGCACCTTGCAGCATGAACATGCAGTGATGTGTGTGTGTATTTACCTTTGCAATTCACTAACGGCGTGGTGTAGCACAGCTTTGTTTGCATAAAGTTACACCCCATCACTGATTCAGGACCTTGGCAGGATTCCGTTTCTTACTTCAAACAACATTTTCCACAAAAAGTCCCAAAATGTGGAAACCCTTTGAAAAACAGATGCAAAACATCCCATCGTCTCTCTTAGTGGGAGAGAAAACTTTTGAGCTTGTTCTTTTCTCATTCTCATGTATCAGATTGAAAGAAGTGAGGATTTACATCCTAGAAGCCTGTTAGGATGCATGACTCCTTTAATAAATATTTGCTGGATGGGTATTAGAATGTGTATTAGAATAGATCTGCTAGTGTAGACATCTTCATATAAATCAGTTGTTGATTGTAACTATGTGCATGTTTGAAACATGCTAAAGAGATTCCAGGGCACCAAATGGTTAATTGCTTTATTGTTTGCTGCTACAATGAATCTGGGCAAGGGAGAGATGATCAGAAAGGGAAAAGAAAAATATTGGAGAGGTGTTACGAGTACTTGCAACATTCAAAGATAAGGAGACATGAACTTGTTCCTGTCTCAAGGATGAAAGATACATAAACAATTGAAGGTCTGGGAAAATGTCTGAACTGGTGGGATGATGTGAGATCTATGATCTTCTCCAGTTCCAGATTTGTGCAGCTAAAATTGGATGACAGTGTAACCATCCTGTATACCGTAGTTTCAGCAACTTTGAACAAAGTGTGATATGTTGCTTGCTTTGTTAGAAATAAACAGTGCTGTTTGGGGCCATTTCCGTACTACACTGTTATAGTGCTGTTATTCCAATTTCAACATACTGTGGAAATCTGGGGTTTGCCGTTTACTGAGGCCAAAGATACCTCTCTCTAAGCTGCAGTTCCCAGAATTCCATAGGATGTTGAAAGTGAAATAATCGCACTATAACAGTGTAGTGTGGAAATGGCCTCATGAGTGAAGTTTGTGGAGTGCAAGTTATCCTGGGCCCTTTTCGCATTGAGGCTTCTCGCGCGAGCGGGGAGGGTGGCTCGCGCGAGAAGGCTCCTCCGGGAGGCTGCTGTTTCCCCTCCTTCCTTCCGCAGGCGAAGGAACGAGGGGGGAAGTGGCAGCCTCGCGCGAGCCGCCCTCCCCCCTGGGTGAAGCAGGAGGCTGTCGCGTCCGTCGCGCTAGCGCCCTGCCCCTTCCTTCCGCAGGGGCGGAAGGAAGGAAGCGCGACCCGGCCGCCTCCCTGACGCTCTGCACAGGAGGTAAGTGCGCGTGGGCGCCGGGAGCATTGCGCGAGCGCAGGTGATTTTCGCTTTGAGGCAAAAATCAAAAAACCCGTGATCGCGCCGCTGCAGCCCCGTGAGCCTGGCGGAAGTGGGAGTGTATCGTGCAGAGCGACGCTCCCACTCCCGCGAGGCTCACAGGGCTGTCGCGCGACAGAAAGTCCATGCGAAAAAGGCCCAGGACATGACAATGCCATCATTAAAATGCCGGGACTCTTGATTTGCTCTTTGTGCAAAGGCTCGTGCTGTTTCCTCCCTCCCTGTTAGACAGGTAAATGTAATAAAAGGGGACTGTGAATGACAATACCTATCCGGCGAGATTGATGGAGAGATCGGCTTTGGCTCCCCTTTGAGGCTTGGCTTACTGTTGATGCAGCAATAAGTTTGACTGATCTGCTCATTAAAGTTTAATATTTCCAAACTTCTTTATCCTCCCCATCTGAGATCTTTCCTAATGTAAGATGTAACTACACTGGAGACTGATTAAAACCTTTTCCTCTTCTCCCCCTTCCCCTCCTTGGCTCTCTGGCTGAGATAGGATTTCTGCAGGAACGGCAAAAATCCAAAATTAATCATCCGCCTTTGTTAGTTGTTCTAAGGAGAGGGGCTGAAGGAGGAGAGGAGAGAGAAGTCTAGGGCTGCAAATGGAAGCTGTTAATGCAATGAGTTCCAAATGTGGGTGGCTTGAAACATCCCATGAGGAACTTCCAGACTGTGGGGATTGTCCTTTTAGCTGAGTTGTTTGAGATGAGGCAGCAACATTTTGTTATTAAAAAAAGAAAGGGGCAGAAAGTGTGTGAAGTTGATGAACCGTGAGTGGCAGGTTGTTGGCTTGAGTCTTGCTGCTGAGTCCCCAAAAGGAGACCCACCATTGGATGGTGAGTCAAGATAAAATGAACCCCATAGATTCAGGGGGTCAACATCAGCTGAGCTTTAGGGCATTGTGGCTTAAGATACAGCAAAACCAACAGGGGTGGGCAACTTCCAATGGTTTCAAAGGCAATTCTGTGCCCCAGGATCCAATGTGACCTGCACCAGGTCTGGTAAAGCAAACATCTACAGATACAGCCACAGGCCATTTCTGCACTAGATAGTTATAGTGCTATTATTCCACTTTCAACATCCTACAGAATCCTGGGGTTTACAGCTTAGGGGAGGGACATTTAGAATTCTCATCCAGAGAGCTCTTTTGCTTCAGCAAACTACAAACTCCAGGATTCCACAGAATATTGAAAGTGGAATAATAGTGCTATAACTGTCTAGTGCAGAAATGACCACTAATTGGAAATGTCTGATTTCATTTTTTGACTGTCATCATCCCCCTCCATAGAGAATCCTACACCTCAAGTTTCCTCTGCAGTCCCTCTCAAAATGGCAACAGGAAGTGACATAATGCCATCCCGAGTCTTAACATTGTGTTAACAATAACATGCATATTTTTAAAAATGATCTCTTCACAAAGAGTGGCAGCTCTTCCCTGGCTTGTGACGTCATACCCCGTCTTGTTGCCATTTTGAAAGGGGATGGAGAGAATGGCCATTTCCACCCAACACTGTTCTAGTGCCATTATTCCACTTTCAACCTCCTGTGGAATTCTGGGGTTTGTAGTTTACTGAAGCCAAAGAGCTCCCTGGCTGAGAATTCTAGATGCCCTTCCCTAGGTCACAAACCCAAGGATTCCATAGGATGTTGAAAGTGGAATAATAGCACTATAGCAGGTAGGGTGGAAATGGCCAATAAATTGGTGGCATCCGGGGTTAGGAGAGACTTTCGGGGTGCTTTGAGGTGTGGGGTATTTTTGCACATTTTCATTCTTTTGGAGGGGTGTCCATGTGATTTGGGGATAGAAATTACCCCCAAATTCTCTCTCTCTCTCTCTCTCTATATATATATATATATATATTTAAAAATAAAAACAATTGTTGAATTGGGGGGCATTTGGAGGACTAGTGGAGGGGTGCTGGTGCTGACGGAGAGCTCCAGGGTCTCTGTGGGCTACAGTATAGCTGCACCTATTGTATAACTTTCTCAGCAACTTTGAAATGGTAGATTTATCTCCTTGGCTTAGCCCTACAGTGCTCTGCCTGCAATCATCTACCGAGCCACGCTAAGGCAGATGACTGACACAAGTTGAGTTTCCTCGGCACACATTCCTGCCCGGGGGCAAAGATCTGTTCCATCTTTGAGTCATCCTCATGAACAGAAGCGCAATAAGCGAAGACAGCAGAAATCCCAGTAGGGAAGCAGCAGGTTTTCTGAAAGCAAGCAGAAGTGTTCGATCCTTTTGTTGGTGCGTGACAACAGATGGGAGGGTGCCTGGCGTTTCTAAGTGTGCGAACATTTAAGCTGGAGAAGAGCACGGTGTTGAAATTTTCTGCCTGGTTTTTCCTCCCTCCAGTCATTCCAGTTCAGTGGCATGGGAGGGGGAAGAAAGGGGTCTTTGGAAGGTAGGAGGATTTGATTGAGCAGAAGACAATCCTAAAAATTTCCTGCATACAGTGTAGGTTGTTTGTGTTTAATAAGGAGATGACCAAGACAAGCACAAGCTTCTAGTCTTTAATTGGACAGTATTTTATCCAGTAGCCCTCCTGGTTGCCCACAGCTTTTCTGGCCCTCCTGGCTTACCAGGCTTCAGTTAAAGCCTAAAGCTCATCATAACTCTTAATGGTTTGTTGTTGTGTGCCTTTAAGTCATTTCTGACTCATAGAGACCCTAAGGTGAACTTATCATGAGGTTTTCTTTCAAGATGTGTTCAGAGGGGGTCTGCCTTTGCCTTCCTCTGAGGCTGAGAGAGTGTACAAGGTCACCCTGTGGATTTCCATGGCCAGGTGGGGATTCGAATCCTGGTCTCCAGAGTCTTAGGCTATTTCCCCACTAGCCTGTTATAGCGCTATTATCCCACTTTCAGCATCCTATGGAATCCTGGGGTTTGCAGTTTAGGGAGAGGTCTTTTTTTTTCTTTTCTTTTTTTGGAAACAACAGAAAGTCTCTGAAAATCATTTCCTGTTTTAGGAAAAGGGATTTTTCCTGGACGTAAAATGGCTCACCGGGGGGGGGGGATGGCAGAAATGCCCCCCCTCCCATATTGCTGGTGTAGTTCTCAGTCAAAATGCTCTCTGGCTGAGAATCCTAAATGCCCCTCCCTAAACTGCAAATCCCAGGATTCCATAGGATGTTGATAGTAGAATAATAGCACTATAAAAGTTTAGTGTGGAAAGGCTCTGAGTCTTTCCCAAGACTTCGTTTGGTGCTAGAATCTGACACACATTTCTGCTAAAATGTGAATCCCATAGATTTTCCATCTCTTTTTCTCGCTGCCATTCCAGCCCTCCCCAAGCCTTTGTTTGCAGGGTAACTTTAGCTGGGATCTTTAACCCTATGTATACAGTGTCGGGTCAGAGAGTGGGTTAGATAAGTTCTAAAGCAACAGATAATATTTTATTGAGAACAAACAACACACAAGACACGACATACACTAACTAACTGAGAAATAGAAATGGAGAGTTTTGGGGGAATGGGTAATACGACACCTGGTCTCGTAGTCCTGGAGAGAAACGGAGGTTGCAGGGGAGGAAACTCAGCGCGGTTCTCTGTGGGGAGTTCACTGGACAAACCGACAGCAGGGCGGGATGGAAGTCCAAAGTAGTCCGAGGAAGGCTTGGAAACAGGGGTTTATTATAGGGTGGATTTTACCTACAGGCCATGCCATGCTCGGTGAGAACAAAGGAAATTTAGAGTGGGACAAAGGTGTTGGAGAAGGTCAGGTTTTACATGATGAGCTGAGCACTGGATGACAATAGTATGGCCAGGATGCAAATGGACCAACATAAAGGAATGGCTCGCCACTCGGCCGGGGTACCTTTGTGTAAAGTCGTGCCGAGCAAGGCGCTTTGCAAGAAGGTGTTCCCTGAAGCATCGGAGAGGCTTA
Source organism: Ctenosaura bakeri (assembly GCA_948474755.1). NCBI lineage: Eukaryota > Metazoa > Chordata > Lepidosauria > Squamata > Iguanidae > Ctenosaura > Ctenosaura bakeri. The sequence goes on along the minus strand of CAOLHI010002094.1, from coordinate 140,877 downwards.
AGTTGCCTGCCTAAAGGAGGTTTGGAATTTAGAACCATTAACGGCCACGCCTATTACGTGCTTGTCCGGTGGCCCTTGCAAACACGTGGAGTAGGGTGGCAGAGAAAGGTCAAATAAAGGCCAAATAAGTTGATATCAAGAGATATCTAGTGCTCTCACCAGACATATCATAACCGTGGTAACAACTACAACCTCAACACATTGGGTTGGCGGCCAGGCATGACCAGAAAGATTTGAGACCAGATAGATGGGTGACTGTGTATGAACGAGCAAGGTCCTCCTCACATCCTTATGAGCTCATTATGATGCCAGCATTTAAAGAACCAAGAGAGCATTCCTGCCATACAGCTTTCCAGTGCAAGCAAATGGAAGCTGAATCGGTTTTGCATGACTGCCATTCATTTTCAATGGTGCTCGCAATGGAGACAGCCACTGTGGAGCGTGCCCAACGCTAAGCCCAATTACAGATGTAAATAAATGTAGGACACCTACAGAAGTGTCTCTAAAATGCAGGTTTGGCTTGTCAGAAATCAGCTGAGGCAAACAACAAAATCCACAGGCTTCCTTCTTGACAGAGGAGAAAAGTACTATGTGCACTCATTTTCTTTAAATGCCACGTAAGCTTTAATTAAAGAGATTGCTGCAAAACGTTGCTTAATTTATATATGTATACATTGAAGAAATGGTACAGAATATTCACCTTCTCAGCTTTCTTGTCGACATGACTGGTTTTTATAATGTTTAATGCATTTTCTTTTCTTCAATGCTTCTCTTTCTCTGAGTCACACATGGGTGATTCCACCCAATTGAGAACTACATAGTGAATTACGTGATTCTATGGCTTAGTGTAGCTGGAGAATGACCTCAATAAAGACAATTAAGAGGGAGGGCAAAGTGTGGGAAAATTAAAGCAATTCAACTGACTATGGGCCTTTCGGCACTACACTATTTAGTGCGCTTATTCCCCTTTCAACATCCTGTGGAATCCTGGGGTTTGCAGTTTGGGGAGGAGCCTTGAGAATTCTTAGCCAGAGAGCTCTTTGGCCTCAGGAAACTACAAACCCCAGAATTCCACAGGAGGTTGAAAGCAGAATGATAGCACTATAACAGTGTAATGCAGAAAGGTCCTATGAGTAAGGGAGTCTTTTTTTTTTTTTGGAGGGGGTAGGAGATGGGAAAATAACTGCAGTATATAAAAAGAAATGTATTTCCTGACTGTTTAAAATATTTGTGCAAAATATGACCAGTTTCATATTCATATAGGGCTGAGCCTTATTGCAGAAAAAGGTTCTGCAATAAACCAGTAGTTGAATTTAGAGTCTGGATAATATTATTCCACAGGCACGGACAATGGGTTAAATCCAATTTTAGTCACGACTAGAGTAGACCCATTGAAATGATTTGGATACACATACGCTTCATTTGTTTTGGTCACAAGATCTTGTGCTTTGTTTTTGCATTGAAATCTTTGCAATTTTGATGCATTTTTTTCCCCCTAACCTTCATTTATTTCCACAATTTTTTCCTAATTTGAACAACTTATCACCATTCACTAAAGTGCGTTTCTACGTTTTCCCCAGTTGTGCATCCTCTCATAGTTCACATATAAAAATAACATTTGTGTGCACTTTAATTGTGTGCACACTGCAACCCCAATAGTTCTTTAGTCCTAACAATGGCCAAGGTGGGTTGATATTTTCTTTGCTGTTCTGAATAAAGGTTTTCAACTCTCTAAGCCTGAACTCGAAGCTAGCTGGTACGTGACAATTCAGGCACATTAGCAAATAAGCAAACAGTTGTACCACGTCAATATTCAGCCAAAGGATGGTATAGCACAGCCACTGTGTAACTATGTGAGTATGGATTTATATTATCTAACCGTAATGTAGGCTCTTGGCCAATATTTTTTAACCAAAACAATTGGAAAAGGCACCCCTTCAAAGGAGTACAAGAGCTCATAAGTAAGATGTTATTTCCTCGCTTCCTACTGCACTCGTCTTAGAGAAACAAAACAAATCCATCATGGATAGGTTTTGTCTTGTCAGATCAGATCAGCAATTCTTTCTTTCTGCGTTGAACAAAGGGTTGGTAACACTCAAGGGTGCTTATATCTGGAAGGCCCTCTAGCAAACATCTGGCTCAGGACACATGCCTCTGAATGGCAAGTTTTTGTGTGCAAGCCCGAGATGAAGAGACTGAAATAAGAAGAAAGCACAATATGCTCAAATGAGGGACTTGTATATATAGTCACCTTGACTGCAATCATAGGCAGGCCAGCTTGGTTCCTCTGCATTCAGGAAGATTTTCTTCCAAGTTGGCATACAATGGATTAGACTAAAGCAGAGGGTGGCAAAGTTTTAGGGTGAAGCTCTCAGAGTATGTAGCTATTATCCAAAAAAAAAAGAAAGAAAGAAAAGAAAGAAAAGGAAAGGAAAGGGTGGAAAAAAAGGTGACTTTCACATTTTTTTCAATCCCATTTCCTCCCTCCAGCCTGCAAAGTCCCCTTTTTTGAATGAAAAAATTCTAGGAGCATCTTTGACCTTTAGATCTAGATGCAATAATAGGTACTTTTTGTGGTCACGTGGAGATGATGGACGTTGCAAGTTAAAGCAAAAAATGTGCTAATATTTTTTTTTCAAGCAGAGCCTGATCACCCATGAATACTGTAAAATTCAAAGAAATTCAATAAGATGTGTAAGAAAATGCCTGAAAACAAGTGTTTATTTGAAAAAGCATCAAAGTCTTGTCTTCCATCTTTTTCAGTGTTGTCCACTGGAACATCAGCCCGAAAAGAGTGCTGCTTAGCTCCTTTTTTGGAGACTGTTGAGAACTTGTTGAGAAATGGTTGAAAAACATTATTCTCAGTTGTAGTGAAACCCTGACCAGAAGAATCTTAGACCGACAAGAATCTTCGCACTTCAAAATTCGTGCATGACTCTTTTTTTTGCACAGAAAAGGGGATTTTGTGTGCTGCAAACACAGTTTTATGTACAAACAATAAGAAGTTAGAAGGCCATGAATGAATAGAGCTCTGTGCTGGTGAGGTCAAGAAAGGAGGCAAAACTGTCACTACGACATAACCCATGAAAACTTACCTCCAGATGCAAGCAGGAGAGATTTTCAGTGAAATCCCAGCAGAAGGGAAATGGCTAAACTTTCTCTCTCAACCTTCAGAAGTCTGATGTTTGCTCAGATGCTATGAAACTGTTGTTTGAAGTTTTTATCCCAAATGGGTACGTTAAATTGCAACGATAGAATCAATTTTGGATTTAGAATCTGGCTGTAAAATCAGTCCTAGCAAACTGTTGAGGCTTTGATTCATTAACCACACAATGTTAGGTCATATCTTGGTTGTTTCCAGGAAAGTCTTGAAGGAAAAATCTTACAGGGAATGCAGAGGCAGATACGTGTTTATGTCAAATAACTTTTCTTTGTCTTTAAATTAATGAGAGAGCAATGGACTCTAATGCTAGAATCTGCACTAGTCTGAAAGCCAGCCTCATAGAAAATCCTATATGTGTGCATATGGAGTGGATTTTATTGCTAAAAAGATCGTTGATGAATCCGTGAGCCCAGCTGCATGCTTAAAAAAGTGTCTGGTGTTCCAACACACGTGAAATCCAGTGTTCATTGGTTATGTGGGAAAAAAGCTGGGGTGGATAGCATGCCAAATATTAGAATGAGTAGAAGATTTCAGCAAGTCCTGATATGGCAATTCTGTAAAGAATAATCATGCAAAATGTGATGTGAACCAATCCATGGAAGATTAATGCTTTCAGACTTATGCATTTGAAACCTAAGAAACTATTTGCTTTGACTTTGAAGGGTAAAATCAGTTTGCAACCTTTTCCCCACAGCTGCAAACAAAGATTTTGATTGTCTCTAGCAGTCTTTGGATGCATCTAACAAGGATTCAATTTAGTATGAAATTGGAAATTTCTCTTGCTGTTCTAATTCCAGCTCTCCTTGTTGTTCCTTGTTCTACTGTACCTGTTCTTTGTGTGGATTAGTCTTGGCTGGCTGTAGATGGCAGCAAAAGCCAAATTAAAAAAATAAATAAAAATAAAACACACATTCCTTTACCTAACACTCATATAGAGAACATGAAACTTGAAATTCATTTGAGTATGCGCTGTACACGAGTGATGCAAACTCTGATGTGATTTGTCTTTGCATGGTAAACGACACCTTAAAAAATTTCAACATGAACAGCTGTGATGTGACAAGCTTTCTTTTGTTGGTAGTGCTAGCAAAAACCAATAACAACAACAAAAACAGTGCATTTCTCAACTATGTTTTTGTGCATTTCCACAATATGCACAGTACTGGGATGCAATAACTGTGTCCTTTTTGCATGAACTAGAATAAGCAGTAGTCCTGCTTGGGTTGGTTGTAATCTCTCCTGTTGTGCTTGCTGTACAACCGTGCAACATGTACTTAGCTTCATCGAAGGAAAAGACACTTGTTTTCCACAGGGGCAAGTTTTACACAAAGTGAAAACCCCAAGCAATCCTGCCATTTAATGTCTAAATTCTTGGTTATTTCATCCTCAAATGCAAGGTCAAAAAATTACCCCCCCCAACCAAAGAGAAGAAAGAATGTATCCCCAAACTAATTCTCTCATATCTAAATGCCACAAAATGTTATGGAGAAATTATTCTGAATTATTTTGGGATTGGGGAGGTGCAGAGAAAATAGTGACTGATATTCTGCCTTTGTAGCTACACTAAGAAGAAATGCAGTCTCCAGTATAGAGCTCCAACAGGATTCTAAGGCCATTTCGATACTACACTATTATAGTGCTATTATTCTGCTTTCAACATCCTGCAGAATTCTGGGTTTTGTAGTTCACTGAGGCCCAAGAGTGCAGAAATGGCCTAAAAGATCAGGCAGAGGCAATGCAGTCCAGTAGGTTACCACCTCTCTGTCTCTGTTTCTCTTTCCTTCTCTTTCTGTCTCTCACGTCCTCATACTTCCTTCCTATGTTGTTGCTGCTCAACATCCCAGGGGAAAAACGAGTGTCATAACTCAGGACATAAATTGAATGGAGCTTTCCCAATTCTCTTTGGTCCACATCCTAATGAGCAGCTTGAGTGATCTGCACTCATCCAGTCCTCCGTGTATTTCAGTGTTCTCCTCGAGGCAACCTTTCTGTTATCCAAGAAACCAGCTGAAGATTAGAAGAAAAACAAATTCAGAAAAGGTAACGGAATGTCTGAAGTCAGCGTGGTAGAGTAGTCTGAACATTGGACTGTGACCCGGGAGACCATGGCAACACGCTGGGTGACCTTGAGTGCATCATTCACTCTCAGCCCCAGAAAACCCCATGGTAGATTCAATTTAAGTTACCAGAAGTCAGAAATGACTTGAAGGAGCACAAGAAGAGAAAGAGAAAGAAGGAGGAGGAGGAGGAAGAGGAGAGGGAGGAGAACAGCAACAGAATATCTGGCAGTAGGGGTGATTTTTTTTTTCCAGCCCAGTCTTCACCTCTAAAGGTTCTACTCCTCAGGTGGGGCAGCTGATCCCACTAGAGTGATATACCTGAACAAGACCCCCTCCCATCTCTAGGCAGGGTGTAAAGCAAGTTGGAAGGCCTTCTTCTAAGTTCTCAGCAGAGATGAAAGTTACACTTGGGTCTGAGGTCGGGGTGGCTAATTTCTCCCATAACAGTGAAGGGATGTATTCATTCCAGGCTTTTGTCCAAGAGACCTGAACTTCTGAACCTTACCCTCAAATAGGTTCTGCCCCTTGCGTAGCTCTTTTAAAGTCAGGATGGGACCCCAGAGTGGATCTACTGTCCCACTGACATGGAAACCACCTGCTGCTACTGTTCTGAAAGGTACAACAGCAGTTAGCTATGTATTGTGTGAGTCGATATAAGCTTAGGTGGTATCAGGTCAGCTTTACTCTCCTTGCCATGCAGTGTGATGTCATGTACTGTTTGGTAGTACCATGTTGTGCTTTGAGGTTTGGAAAAAGTCAAAAAGGAGTTGATGGAAGTGAATGAGAAACCATGTGTTGGGAATGAGGGAATGTTGTTTGAATGAACTTTGATAGACACAGCTGCAAGGTCACGCAGTTGGAGGGTGTGATGAGAATCTGGGAAAAGAGTTGTTTTAATTAGCTGTCAAATAAGATGCTTGTGTGCATAAGCTTGTAATGTACTGCAAATCCAACATTTTGTTAGTCTTGGCAATAGCCAGAACGTGCTGCTGTTACTTTGCTGTTCCTGAATAAAGCTATTAAAAACCTCTAAGCCTAATTATTGGAACTAGGCGCTTGAACATGACAAGTGGGCTAGTCTTACTTGAACTCATATGTTATAATTTCCAAAAGGGGATGTTCATTTCACTGAATATTTCTGAGTTCATGCTCATGACACTCACAAACAGAAGGGAAGTAATTGTCTGGTATATGATATGCTTCCATATGGATTAGGACATAAAAACACAAGAGGCTTCACAGGGCCTTCTTGGTGACCTCTTCCAGGCTCTGGAGCTCCCTTTTAGAGACCCTGGAGAGATACCCCCACCAAGATGTCCTTGCAGAGGCTGGTAAATATATTTTTTGTTTATTTGTTTCTATAGGCTTCTGGGTAGTAATTTCTCACGGGACTTCAAAAATGCACTCTATTGTCCATATTAGCTCTTGTCTTTAAGACGGATATGTTTTAAAGTTGTTTGTAATTCTATTTATAATTTAACTACATTTTAACTCTTGTGTGCTTTCATGACATGGACTTTTCCCCCCTGTACCAGTTTTAGCTTGGTTAATCACTTTGAGTCCCAGGGATAGGGAAGAGGGGGAAAATAAATAATATAATACTACTAATGAACAATTTTTTCTCCTGAGTCAGATCATTTAGCCTAACGCCATCTGCTCTGACTGGCAGAAATGGCTCCTCAGTGGTTCAGGGAGAATTATTTTCTAGGGCTACAAAAAGTTTCCTGGTATTGCATGATGGTCTCCCATCCACGTACTGAACAGGTCCAACCATGATTAGCTTCTGAAATTGGAAACAAGTGGATATTTTCATGATGCTAACACAGTCCTCAAAGCATTCATTTTCCTCAGCGTCAAAGATCTGGACAGATGATGAGTTCACAGTTGTCTCATGAGTAATCTGTCTCTGGTAGAATCCATGCCTACACATAGGACTTTCAGATCCAAACACAGGAGTAGGTAGGTGACAGAAGTGATGTGGTGGAGACAAATACCTTGTGGAGGTCAAAGAAAGCTGAGGTACGATGGCTGGACCCAAAGGAAAGAGAGATGAAAAAAATGTGTGCATGTGTGTCTCTGTATGTCCATGTTTGTGCTGCAACTTTCTTGGCCATCAAGCTGTCCCTCAACTGTGACAACAATATCTGAATTTGAAACAAAAAGAGGTTCTTATTCAACTATTCATTTTTTTCCCCAAAACTGGCTCTTCATAAATATTCATAGCGGATATAAATATGCAGATACCTGAGCTTACTGACAGAGTTATAGACATTTCTGTTGGATTTGAAGGATGTCTTTAAAGTCTCAGATGGAAATCTGCCAGCTCTACCCAGCAAGAAAGGCTAGCTGTGGCCCTATCTGGATGACATTTAAGTAATTCGAGGGCTCAGAAATAAGTGATTGTCTGAACTCCAAAACTTCCAGAATAGCCAATATCAGCAATATGCTTGATTTTTTTTTCTAAAAAATCTGATTAGCAGCACAGGCTCACAACACTGAGACAGGAGGTACCAATCTTATCCCTTTTTGACTTTACTCTGAGACCCATCAAACTCAATTTTCTGCACAGCAGACACATAAACATGAAATGAAATTGTCAGGTGCCCAAAAGGGCAGGGCCCACTGGGGGGAGGAGGAAGGAATTTGAAGTCTCTATTAAAAAATTGGACCCATTTGTGCTCAAATCATAGTCATGAGATGCTGGAACACACTGAGTGTCATGTTTTTGAACTTATTAATGTACCGCTTGGGGAGAAATTAAACTTTAACATTAATCATAAATGTTCCATAATGAAAGATGCTCTTTGGTGAGATGATGAGTCCTGATGTGTGGCAATAGTGTGGTTTACTGGATGATGTACCACACCTGAAGTTGCCATTGTTGAATGGCTAGTGAAGAGAGACCACTGGTGGAGCGGTTAATACTCTCTTTTGTTTGAGGAGCAATTTGAGATTTTTTGACTTATGGAATGTCAATGGCCTGGAGTTTCCCTTGTTTTTTCTTCCATTTTGCCCCACAAGCTGTGATTGTCACACCCTCCCTGGAGGAGACTTCCTCAGATGAGGAGAGGGAAGAATAGAACCAAGACCACAACCTCTTGTTGTAAGTATAGGAGGTTGGCAATCCATCCCCGGAACTGCTAGAAGTACAGACCAGGCCACTCCATGTAGTTCTTGAAGACCAAGAGCCAGATACTGATCTACCTCAGCCTTCTATGCATTGGAGACTGAAACACCAGTTGCAAAAGGGTAGGAAAAGCCTTGGACCACTTTAACAGAAACACACTGAGATAATTAGGCTAGCCGTGCTGATTTACAGCTAGCATTACATTAGCACAACCAATGTTACAAAGAAGGACTTCATTTGGCTTTGCTTGAAACACCTTACTTCTGTTGGTTTTTGCACTCTGTTGGTTTTTTGGACTTGCTGGCTAGCATGTTCTGCTTTTTGTGCCAAGACTCCAGAATGCCTCAACCACATTTCTGCTCCTGCTGACTCTCTCTCTCTCTCTCTCTGTGTGAGCCTAGACTGGCCTGACTTGTTTTCTAGTTGTCATCTTGAACTACAGGTGCATTTATTTGGGACATTCCCTCCATTGAACAGGACATGGAGATAATCCAGGACTTCAGCAGTTGCCTACTTTTTATCTAGAATAAAGGCAATTTCCGCACTAGACTGTAATAGTGTTATTATTCCACTTTTAACATCCTATGGAATCCTGGGGTTTGCAGTTTAGGGAGGGGCCTCAAGGCTCCTCTAGTCTAGTGTGGAAATGGCCAAAGAGAGAAAGATAAAACAGAGAGATAACAAAACAGGGACAGCCAAGGGAGAGGAAAGGGCAATATTTCTTTTCTGCTGCATCAGCTCACAGTGTTGGGCTGTTTCCTTGAAGTTCTTCATTAACCAAAATAAATAAACAAATAAATGCTGAGCTATGCACAGAAATGAAAGTTAGGCATTGGAAGGAAGAAGAAGGAGGCATTTGTGAAGTGCAATATTGAAAGAAATATATCCTTAATTTCTGGCTAATGGGAAATCCTTATGCCTGATCAATTGGGGACATTTGGAACCAGATGCTGAGATTACTGATCTTCATCAAAAGCGATGGCCAGGTGGAGAAAGTCAATTGGAAACAGATTTGAGGCCATCTCAAGCAGAAGGAATAATTCTGCTGCAAGGCTGCCACAATTTCACTGGTCAGTGTAGAGCATCTTCAGTGCAATATGACATCTCTTTGTTTATTGTTCTGGAAGAAATCAGTTCTGCATTCAGTCCTCTGCTTATTTATAAAATGCCTTTTACCCCAGGACCAGGACTTGGGTGGCTGTTGGGCAAAGGGACCTTTGCAAAGGTTTATATATTGTGTGAGCATCATCTTCATCCTCATCCTCATTCAAAGTTCTCATTTCTCAGGTAATTATCTCTGTAATGGGCTTACCCTGGCTGACCTACCACCCGTAGCAAGTCTTTGTTCTTGAGAAAGTTGATCCAAGTTTGGGTAATGCCAGAATTCCTTTTCTTGTAGTTGGATTTCTATCTCTGGAGCAATGTTCATTAAAAGCCAACAGCAGATGATGCAAATTGCAAACATCTCCCTAAGTGAGGAATTTATGGCCTCATTCATGATGCTTGAAAGATTTTCTGTATTTTAAAGGGTTTTGAACAAAGAACATCTGAGATTCTCTGCCGTACTTGTATAGTGCAAACCTACTCTCTTGTGACTATACAATCGTTGTGCTGCACCACCCTTCTGATAAATATGTATATGATACAGTTGATTGTGTATCTACTGCCAATATGCCTGCTTATTGTCCACATTTTATAATGGGAAAAGAACAGTGGCTGTTTCCATAGTCTCAGGTTACCAAGCGGTAGACTGAAGGTACAGACAAATTGTTACATAAACTCTAAAAAGGTGCAACTGCATTTGAAATAGTTCGCACTCTGTTTACACAGCCATGAACTCACAACCATGAACTCAATTCATTGCATAATGGCTCCAAGCAAAGTGCAACCACTTTAATAAGGGAGCTTACATGTTTATCTGATGCCAGTTGGCTTCCACCCGATGTGGAATCCTTTTGTCAGTGGGAATAATGCATACATTTTTTCAAAAAATGTGCACCAAAGGTCCATGATGGAAAATAAGATTAAGCAAAATAGAGAGATGGAGTTTTCCTGTATAAGAAACAAACAGAGCTGATAGAACCAGGGATGGACTCGGCCTGGAGGTGGAAAAGAAGGAATGTTAGGTATGTGTACATCTCAGATGTCCAATAGAAAGGGTCACTGAAGTATAACATGCTTAAAGAATGCCCCTGGCCTCTTCACCAACCGACAGACACAGATTACAGTTGCCATTCAATGCAAAGTGATGTATGTGTCTTCAAGTCATGTTGGTGCAGTTTGATTTTTTAAAAAATAGGTAGACAGACAGAAAAATATCATGTGCCAGACTTTTGGTCAAAGCCAAACAAAACATCATAAGGTTTCTCAAACTAGAGGAGCAAACACACTCCAGGAGTCATCAGTATATGTATATTTATAAGGCATTGTTCTGTGCATATCAATGGGCATTAAAAACGTTCTCCATGGAACAGAACTGCTTTTGAGAATCATTAGAAGCTGCTTAATAAGTGCTATTTTTTTTCTAAATGCCTATTTACCTGGTAGATTTAATGATCCTGATGGAACCATTCAAGGCTAAAGCATTTTAAATTATCTCAATGCTAGTGCAACGATATAATTGCTTTCAAAGGCCTGCATTTGGTGCTCCACACACAGCAGCCTCCCCCCAATGCTACGTGTCTATTTTAAGCATCTATTTACAGAATAGGATGAAGCTGAGTCGAGAGCTCTGGTGTCATCTTTGAATGGATGTTTGGGTGGAACCCATGGACTTGGATGTCTTCTTTCTGCTGGAAGGAGCTGGAAAATTGTGCCATATCTGGAGACTCCCTGGCTGTTCTTGTGCCCCAGGTGCAATGACATTTCAAGGAAGATATAGAAGAGACTGTTTCCTTATAAAACTGCTCACTTCTTGTCTGAAGAAAGGCCTGGGGGCATCTGGGACCATCTAGGAACAAAACATATTAATTTTAAAACAAGAGTTTTGGGGGCTCTGTCGTGGGAGTTATGGTGAAAGCCAAATACTCCAGGTATTGCCAGGCTTGGAAATAATTCATCACTAATTTTCTCCTTGAGGCAAACGACAAGTAATATTAGCAATTTTCTTCTGGTTTCAAAAAAAAGAATTCAAAACCCACACACTTTTCAAAGCCTATTCACAATTCGGGACGATGATTTCTTTTCCTCCTCCTCCTCTTCCTCCTCCTTCCAAAATTTGTGCATGGTTGTTTTGCAGAGAAACCAATACACAGGAAACAGCTTATTCCATGTATAAAATAATATATCTGTGTGGAACTATTATTTTTGGGGCAGAAAAGGCTGTTTCCTACACAGAAAAAAGCTGTTTTCTGTGCAAAACAACCATATGCAATTTTTGCACAGAATAAGTCCCAAGCTGTGAAAATTCTCATCAGCCTCTGATTCTTTTCGTCAAGGTTTCTTGATTCTTGACAAACTGGTGTTTTTTTTTAAAAAAAAAAATACCATTTTTGGGAAGTTTTCAAACCTTCTTTCCCTCCTAATTGTCAAGTAGGTGGTCTGTTTGAAATAGCAGTCGATGAGTTAGAAAGAGAATACTCGTACGGCTTTCCTACACGGTGATTTCTGCAGATTCATGGCCTGACAACCATGCTTATGTCTCTGTGGAAGTGATGACATTTGACGACCAGGGCAATATTTACACGAGGAGAATTGAACACATGCAGCTTTCAGGAAGCTGCCTGCCACGAACGCTTGCTTTTCAAAACCGAGTCCAAAATATTTTCTTGACATCTGACTATTTGGAAAGAATGAGCTCAATCTGTTTGTTTGTGTAGTTACCTCAACGAAGTCAGATCGTTCCTGGCATGAAATTATTGTGATTTATCTTTGGCATGTTGAAATGACATTCAAGGAAAGAGCAGATGTTGGAGTCTAGTGATTTCCTAACCACCTGCTTCTTTTGTCTCATATTTATTTCTTGAATCTATATGTTATCCAATCCCTAAGGAGACCAGGACAGCCTACCTAGGCTTATTGCTTCCTCAGAAGAACCCTGCAAGGTGCTTCAGGGTGAAGGACAAGGATTTGCCAAAAGGCCACCTGATGGTCTGAATTAGTTACTCCCAGCTAAAAGAGATCCATGCTAAAGTTGCTCCCAGCAAAAGTAGATTCCCATTCATGTTGACTTGCCATTTGACTATTGATGCAATGGGTCTGCCCTAGTTAGAATTAGGATTAGAAACCAATAGTATTCAGGCCACAGTGCTGGATTATATTGAACATTTTAACCTGATGCAACGAGATCTTGTAGGAGCTTCTGAGAATAACTGAAAGAAATTTGTAGTGTAAGCTTTCATAGGCTAGGTGTGCTTCATCAGATGCATGGAGTGAAGTACCTGTGGCCAGATGTCACACTAAACAGGCAAAGACCCACCAAGATTTCTGCCTGGTGCACCCAAAATACCAACCATCAGTTGAGTGTGTTTCAACAGAAGCTTTTATCGGTTTGCTGCACAGCAAAGATTCTGGGCTCTTAGGCAAATCCAGAACCTAGATAAAGGCTCTATAGTCCTTCAAATACACTTTTCCCAACAGCAGAAGCATTATTTGATTGGTTACTAGTTCATGATCCATTGCTTTATTGGTTCCCCACAGCTAAACCTGATTGGTTAATTCATAATTATATTCCTCAATACCTTATTTTTCAATGTCAGCAGTTTGGCGTCTTCCTCCTTTTGGCACATCTTCTTTCCTTTAGCTCACAGACCTAACATACCTCAGGTCACATTGACAATCTGGTTTCTTAGCCCATATCAATTTGGCTTCTTTCTGGCCTTATCTACTAGGGATGCTTTGACCTTCCTTGCTAAATGTGACCTACTCATTAGCTTATTAACTTCCCAGGTGGCTGTTGGCTCTTTTCCTTTTTAGATGTCCTTTCTGTAAACCCATTATTGCAGTTCCAATATTAACTATTTCAGCAAAGTTTCCTTTCATTCTCCATAACCTCCATGGTCTCCCAGACATTTGTAATAGTAAATGAATAGGTGGGGCGACTGAGTCTGTGGTCTTTCTGGAATGCACTGTTTTAGTGCTATTATTCCACTTTCAACATCCTATGGAATCCTGGGGTTTGCAGCTTAGGAAGGGGCCTTTAGAATTCTCAACCAGAGAGCTCTTTGGCCTCAGTAAACTATAAATCCCAGGATTCCTCAGGATGTTGGAAGTGGAATAATAGCACTATAACGGTGTAGGATGGAAAGACCCTATGATATTCCAGCCACTAGCAGGTTCTTATGCCTGCTTTATTACATCTCTTTTCTGATCCTGAGCTCATATCGACACACCAGACCAAGAACTTCCTCTACATATTATTCATCTGTTGATCTACTTATCTTGAATTGACTACGTTTCCCATCTTTGTCTTCCAACTAGCCTTTATGACTATTGTTGAAGCTGAACTTGTCATCGTATCTCCATATCCACATTTTGCAGTTCTACTACTGGTTGTTTTGGTCAAGGGAGGTGAAGTCTTGGCCAGTTCTTCTGTCAACCAGTGTTCACTACAAGAAACACGTTTTTGGAGTCATATAGGGACAGTGAATTATTATCTATTTAATTTGTTACTATTATATTTTGATGGCCAGAGATGGGGGAAATTTCTTTAGGAAGGTTCTACCTAAAGGTCCTAAATCATTTGGCTGATTTAAAGAACCATACTTCTTGGCCTGGGAAGGTGGAGCAGAGGGTGCCATTTTCTACTACCTGAGATTCTAACCCCATGTGCTTCATCTCTCCAGGTCTCTATAATAATGCACTAGCTCCTCTCCTCTGTCCTTAATGCCATCATATGATTGATGCTTTGTTGCAAGCTCATTTGCCATTTAAATAGGAGCAAGTTGAGGATTTGTAGGATGCTTCCTCAGAATCTTTTATCAGAGGGAGGACTTGAGATGCTCAGAGATGGCACTAGGAAGGAAAGGCTGTCTATAATGATTAAAGTACTTTTGAGAATATCATCTCTAATCTCCCCAGCACTGCCTGTTGTTATGCTTGTTTGTTTCAATATTGCTTCATCAGCTTGATGATCCTATAATTCCCCAATGACATACTGAGGATGAAGATATCCAACATTTAATTGAAACCATTAATCTAATATTGCACTTATTGGTGGTTTGCAGTTGAAAACAAGTTTGATGTTCCTATTGTCTTTGTGTTTTGGAAGAATAGATTGTTCCACATCCCAAAATTCTGCGCTGGTGGGTTTCATACGTCCTGGATTGGGTCCAGATGAAGTCTTACTTAGAGCAGATAGATTGGAACAATCCCAGATTGTTCCAATGTGGATTGGATGTGGATTCCATCTGTAGAGAGACCTATTCTACACATACCCTTCCTTGGAAGAACCATTGTGCAGACTTATTATTTTCTCCAATAAAATGCCATAGGTCAGTTTTGTGAAGAATGATCTTAGACTGTGAATAGTTTTTGAACTGTGCAGTTTTTGAATACTTTCTTGCATCCAGAAGATAAAATCACTGATAAAATTACTAATTCTTTCCTTTGAGAAGAGAACTGGCAAAGAATTACACCTTTTCCTTGACTATGGGCATGAAGTTATGTTGGCAACTGACGTCTCCTCTGGTTTATGTGATCCATTTAATGATTTATTGGTGGCATGGGAGCTATGTAGCCCTCCAGATGATACTGGAATGCAACTCCCAGCAGTCCTAGCCACCATAGCCAAGTATGAGGAATGTTAGGCATTGCAGTCCCATATTTGGAGGACTGCAAGATTACCAACCCTGATTTATGGCATTGATGTACAACAGAAGTGTCACACATAAGGCTAGGAAGGGCTTTTTGGCTCAGCACTGATCTAGATTGCTGGACTTAAGGCCCTTTCAAACTTCACAATTAAAGTTCTATTTTTCTACTTTAGCTGCATGGTCGCATTGTATGGAATCTGGGAATGGTTGGAATCCTGTTCATTAATCCCAAATACAGTAGATCCACTGAATCAGTTTTTGAATGGTGAGTCACTATATTGGTTAACTATATTGATTTAATGTCTTTCCTATAGCTGGGACTAAGAATATAATTCATGCCCATGTGAAATGGTTGCACATATGGAACATTGCTTATGCCACCATGGACCACTGTCCAAGATACAACCACATGTGTAAATGCACTTGCACATGTTGATATGACACCGATAAGATTCCGGGTTCTGTGCATGTATAAGTACTTGCAAGTAGGGAGGTCATAAATCTTGATCAGTCTGGCCTGACTATTGCCATTTGTACATCTTGGGCCTTTCACACCTCCCAACAATAGCTCTATGATTCTAATTCAATGGTCTTGGTTCCACTCTATGGACTTCTCACCCATATAGCTCGAGTGCCTCACCAAACTACAACCCCCAGGATTCCATAGGACACAGCCATCACAGTTAAAGTAGGATCGCAGTGCTGCAATTTTGTGGTGTGAATGGGCCCCAGATCTCCAGCGTGGGACTTTGTGTGTCAGAAGAACTCCAGATCTTCAAAAATGGAGACAACTGTTTTTTGTTTTGTTTTTTGCTTTGCCTTTCCAATATACATAATCTTTCACTGGACTTTTAAGTTGACCCTTTTTCGGATTATTTATTCCTTATTTCTGTTGAGGAGATGCAATCTTTATATAAAAATAAAACATGTACTTTGTCAGAATTGCCAAAAGGAAAAAGGGCAATTGGCTGTAGATGGGTCTTTACCACGAAACAGGATGCAGAAGGGGAGATTCAGAGGTACAAAGCTAGGCTTGTGGCAAGGGACTACAACCAAGAATTTGGTGAAGACTAGTCTCATTGTAGTCCTCACCAAATTCTTGGTTGTAGCCCTTTGCCACGTTCAGTAACCATTTCTAGCAATTTCTAAAGCAGTCAAATTTACAATTAAAAGTATAATTACAATCCAAGATATGCATGTTCAGAAAATGAAACTAAAACTAGAACACGATACTAGCACACTAAACTAAAACATTACAATAACTAAAATGGTAACTTACAAAAGAGCCCTGATGCCCCAAGCCAAACTGTAATGCAAAAAGAAAAAAGAGGGAAAAATCTATTATTTTACCATTACAGATCCAACAAAGCAATCCTACTAAAATTACTAGTGTCCATGACCACAAATCATTGCATTGTTGGGTTTCTTGTTTTTCATTATGGAACAATTGTTGCTTATGCTCTTATCGCTTTGTGTGTCAGGTGAACTCCAAATCTGTAAGTACTTCAAGTACAGAGTATGCTCGAAGTTTAAATGAGTAGCTAAAAGTGGGGGGAAAGTACTTGTGGAGACCACTGTTCTTTGCTCTGCCTTTCCAGCATAAACAATCTTTCACTTGACCTTTAGTGTAACATTTATTTTTGAGCTGGCCTTTATAATCCATTAAAGGATTTTTTGCTTTCTGTTGAAAAACAGCTTTCCTTCACCATCACACTCATTCCACTCTGTTCTCTTTTACTTCCTGTACAACTAGCCGAATGTCATTTACCGACCGCTAGAGATGGAAGGAGATCCAGCTAGTTCCACACCTACCACTTTCTCATGTGTTAACTTGTTAAATTAATTCCATCCCATTAAATTGATTCCATCCCATTTCTCCTGCATTGATTTTTTTAAAAAAAATCCGCACAAAATTTGCATTGAAAGAAACATGTATTTTAAACATCTTTCCTCACAAATATTTATAAATGCATTTAATCTTAGAGTACACTTTTAGAAACGTTTAGAAACAAGGAGTAAGAATCATGTGGTGCTCTAAATGATGCTGGACTACAACTCCCAGCATTCATCACCATTGGTTATACTGCTAGGGCTGATAAAATCTGGAGGGATGCCTGATTCCCATCTCTGATCTTAGTCCAACTGTTAGTCCTGAGCAAAATTAGACCACGGAATCATTAGGCTTTGTACAAAGGTTGATTTACAAAAGTCAGAATGATGCAATAGGTTGACTCTGGCTGGAGCTAAAGAGACCTTTTTATCCCCAAAGATACATTCTTAAAAACATTTTTGCAGGGCATTTGAGCTGAGAACTGTACCATGATATTCAAAGAAGTGCTGAATCTGAGAGTCTTCTCACATTACACTGTTGACAGTGTTATTATTCTGCTTTAAATACCATGGCAACATCCTATGGAAGAATGGGATTTGCAGTTTAGGAAGGGGCATTTAGAATTCCCAGTGAAAGTGTTCCTGGGCCTAATTTCTAATGACACTATGCATGAGTTTTCTTTTCTTTTCTGTCATAGCCTCCAGAGATCCACCTCACTAGGTGTCCTTCCATTTTGTCTCCTCTTATTCCATCAAGCTGGGTTGCATGATGCAAAACTTTCCCAGAGCTCTCCGAGGTGCTAAAACCTATTTCTGAAACCATCTAAGCACCTTGGAGAGCTCTGTCACAGTGCAGACCAAGGTGGACAGAGTTCAAGTCTTGGGACCCCAAAATGTTGCCCCTGAATCCCCACAAATCCCCCAGCCCCCATAAAAAGTAATATTTGGTTGCAACTTTTGGGGTGCTTTTTTTTTCACTTGAAAACTGGCCAAGCCAAAGCCGAAACATGGCAAAAATGGAGCCAATCTACTACTTAAACTGACATTGGTATGATATAAATAAGAAATCAAGTTTCAAAAATCCAGGAACACTTCAAGAGTCTCATAAAACTTTCATATATAAGGAATATTGTGATGTCCAAATTTTAGTGATTGCGTCAAATCAAATCCAAACCATCTGCAAATGGACGGGTTTCCTTCATGCATCCACCCAGAACCCCCAACCCACAAAAAAACCCTCAAATTGGCCCATACTGGAAGTAAAGCAATGCCACTCCTGACACAATGAAATGGGATGGTGCCAGAGGGGGACAGAGTGATTGGCTTCTACCCCATCCAAGTTTCCCACTCCTGATTGGGACCAAAACCCAGAGCGAATTCACTTCCCCACAAAAATTGGAGCTATCAATTGCCAGCGGTCTGCAGAACTTCTCCTTTCTCACATCCCCTTCTGAATTTACTCTACCAACCAAAAACTATTTCTTTTTAACCGGGCTGCGTAAGGATTTCCCTCTTGCCTGCTCCCCTGCTATTCTCAAAGTATACTATTTTAAAACTACTCCCTTGGCCCAGGCTATTTATTTTTAGAGTGCGCCTTTATTTTTTTTTAATCTAGTTCTAAAGAGATATAGCATTTTTATATTATGCTGACTGCAACAAACACAATACTTTAAGTGCCATTTTGCTGGAAGCTGGCGTATGCTGTGGGTAATTGCTTCCTACTGAATTCTCTTCTTACTGTTATTTGTTCAGCAAAGTTTGGCCCAAGGATTTCCAATTGATTCTTGCTTTGTTTGCATTCATTTATTTATAGTATTTTTATGGATATGCCTGTAATATATATTTTTATGGGGAGAGGATTGCCCCTTAGTATCAGTCTTTCAATGTCTAGAAGGCAATGTGTTTTTTTATTATCATTATTTTTGTAAAAGAAGGTTGGTGTGTCTATGTGTACATCGAAGTCAGCCCCACTGAGCTTAGTAGGGCTTCCTTCCTTCCTTCCTTCCTTCCTTCCTTCCTTCCTTCCTTCCTTCCTTCCTTCCTTCCTTCCTTTTCAGGCATACTCTGTCTGACTTACGCCTTTGTAAATGGCCTTGCTTGTGTACAAAATTTCATTGAGTGGCTTTGCAGTATCCATATTTACCTAGGGACTGTTGTGATGATATAATTTAAGGGCATCCATTTTGCACTGGTGGCACTGGATGCTAGCTAGAAAGATTAGATGGATAGATAGATAGATAGACAGACAGACATTTTATTCTGGCCGTAGACCAGTATAAGAACAATAAAATACAGTTACAAATACAGATAGGTATTAATCTGTCAGATAACAGAACCAAACTAGTCCTAACAACTGGCTAGGGAGTGCTAAAGTATAACAGGATCAACCAATCACAACAGAAGCAAACGTCAGAGATGCCTGAAGCCCATCAAAACTACCCTATGCACATCAGAAGCATTTTGTGCACATTGGACCACTCTAGCAAGTGGCGGCTGCACACCTTCACAATTCATCAACAGGGTTTCATGGTCTTTCTGCAATGTAGTTATAGATTTCTACATTACAAAGAACAAACTGTGACATGTAGGGTCTTGGTCATATTCTGCAGCCTGCCCTGAGATCTCTGGATGGCATAAATTCAAAACAGTATAAGCAATTTAAAACAATTCCAGATAAAAAGAGTAAAATTATTTATACTTTATTTCACATCCTGAAGGGATGCGTTGACAAAACAGCAATGGCTTCCTCACGGGATTGACAAAGGGGTCCAGAATGGGATGATTGCTTAACTCCAGAGTGACAAAAACATTAATGGGGGTCATGACAATCTCTTAATATTTGATCAGGTAGGGTGTATAAGGAAGATCTCCCCAGGTTAAGATCCAGGGATGGTCTCTGATTGCTCACCAATCTGAGAAGTTTGTCTTTCATTGTATTCAAAAATGCCAAGAGCTTAAAGCTGGGAAGGGATTAGCACAAACCCATCAGCGTTGGGGTTCTCCACATAATCCTATCTGAACTTTCATGACCTCGAATGCATCTCCAACCAGCGTAATCCCCAACATGTTCTCTAGCCAGCATGACCGCAATCATGTTCTCTGGTCATTAATAAGTCCAATTTATGAAAATTGTATATCTCGTAGGGGGGGGTGTTAGGGTATGGTAACATGACATTCATCAACACTCCTTAGTTGGTGTGCCTGTGTGCAATGGTACCGATAAACAATGGGACCAATGGGCCGCTGTCCCAATGCTCATTGTGTATCAGTCTTATTATAGCACTATAACAGGCTAGTATGGAAATGGCCCTAGACATTACGGAACTGCCCAATTCTAATTCCTGCAGGCATAGTCTACTTACAAAAATGTGAGTCCCCGGCAGGATTCTGGCCCTGATTTGTAAGGAAATCTTACATTCATCTAGCATGTGTTGTTGCACCCAGACACTGGCAGTGGATTTTCTGAAGGACCTGTGAATTAGGCAAAGGGTAGCAGTTGTTAGTTAGGCTAAATTGACCTCAAAATTGATTTCTTTATTTTATGACTTTCTGAAAGGAGATTAGTGCTAGTCCTTTCTTCCTTTCCAATGTGAAACAATTTACATAGTAATAGGTGATGCAGACAGTGAAATAAATAGCTGGCAAGGGGTGTGAAGTGATTTGAAGAGGCCAATATGGAGCTCATTTCCATTGATTCCTTCGCCTTAGGGATATACCGATGTGGAGAACCAGGGAACAGAAAACCCAAATTTATTTCCTCTGTTAGAGGACAGAAGTATGGGCAGGGCAAGCCCAGTATTTACTTGGTGCTGTTGTTTTGGCAAGGCATTTCTGGGCTATTGTGAGAAGAGATACACTAGGTTCCAGTCTGTCAGCCCCCAAATTTATTCATTTGATTTATTGATACAGAAATATATACTTTGCCTATTATTAGGGATAATGTACCTCTCTGTGTCTTGCAACAGTTTAAAACAACAATGCAATATAAAGCTGAAAACCCAGTGAGAAACATAATCCAAAATGCAATAGTACTACAAAATGTATTACAAAATGTAATAGTACAAAGGAAAGGACAACAGATGAAACAATCTTTAAATAAAGGAGACACATAGCAAATAATAGCTTGAGAGAACAGAAATACCTTTACTGGTGCCCTGGTGGCGCAGTGGTTAAATGCCAGTACTGCAAGCCACAAGGTTGTGAGTTCGATCATGCCCTGCTCCAAGGTTGACTCAGCCTTCCATCCTTTCTCAGGTCGGTAAAATGAGTACCCAGCTTGTTGGGGGCATGTATAGAAATGTTTCGAAATACATGCTATTTGTAAGTTGTTCGCCGCCTCGATCCATATGGAGAGGCCGGATACAAATAAATAATTAAAAAAAAATACTGATGAGCAAAAGGTATATATTGCAGGAGCCACCCATACTTCGTGGGGCAAGATATTCCTTGGCATCAGATTGGTCCTTTTTGCCATTAAAAACTAGTGCAAAGCTAGTGAGTCTCTATCAGCCCCATGGATTACAGCAAAGTTCCCAGGAGATGATAGCAGTGACAGTAGGTGGTTCCAAAAGGAAAAGGACAGTGAATTGACTGTTAGCCCAAATCGCTGCTGGGTCAGGGGTCCACCCGTGATGCCACTGCCTCTGAGAAATGGTGGGGAATACAAGCTCAAGGAGGAGGTCTTTTTCCCTCCCCTCCTGCCCTTTCCACAAATGGCACCCCCAAATCAGCGTGCAACACTGGGCATGGAATGGAATTCTGTGTGTGAATGAGTGGGAAGGGAAGATTTCTTCCAAGTTCATGTTGGACAGTTGCTTTGCTTAATCTTGCGAAGAGATATTTTCTTTCCTAGGCCATTTCCGCACTACGGTGTTCTAGTGCTCTTATTCCACTTTCAACAGCCTATGGAATCCTGAGGTTTGCAGTTTAGGGAGAGGCCTTTAGAATCCTCAACCAGGGAGCTCTTTGGCCTTGGGAAACTACAAGCCCCAGAATTCCACAGGAGGTTGAAAGTGGAATAATAGCACTATTAACAGGGTAGTGCAGAAATGGCCCTGTTTTCAAATGTAGAACAGAGATCCTTACTGAACATGATGGTGTGAATCTTTTCCAACTACTTACTCATGTTTCTTTGACTGGAGCTTAAAAGTTTAGAAGTAAAGAAGGGAAAAGACCCTTGATTGCCTTGTTGTATGGTTAGTGGCCATCCTCCAAGAAAAAAAAGAAAAGAAAAAGTAGAGGTAGTTGTCTTTTTCTTCACTGAAAGTGACATAAAATTTCATATCATCTTTTGAGGGGAGCAGGACACTTGTGGATTGGTTTTAGTCAGACTGTGAAATGCTCTCCGATGTGAAATTCTCAACCATCTCTCTCTCTTTCTCTCTTAATTCCAGGGCTATAAATCTGAGGTGATAGAATTGGCTAGCAGTGCCAGGAATGCTCCTCAAGGTCCAGTAAGTTGAAACATTTTGCTGAATGGATTAGATTCTGAAACTGCTTTTTTTGCATTCTTTTTGGTTTGGAGTCCTTTGATCATCAATCAAACACAATCTCTTTCCCCCTTTTTTTAACACCCGGAGACAGATCTCGTGCGTTTTGGAAATAAGTGCATTAGAGTTTGCTAAATGTCCTCAAAAGCTTGAACGTAGGGCATTAGCCGACTTGTGATTTGCTTGTCAAACTGAGAGGAATGGTCCCAAAGTGCTGCGGCTAGTGTTCATTAGGGACGTGGTTAAATCCATCTTGTATGTGAATACCTGCTGTGCTCCATCATGCTGAGGGTGTCAGGGTGGACTCCGCGTGATGCAGGGGAGGAAAGGAAAGCAATACAGTGAGCAGCTCAGGTTTTCAGTGAATTGAGAGGTGAGTTTGGACATGTTACTTTGGGGATGGGGGCACAGATCTGAGAATTTCCAAACTGGGAATCTAGGAATTGTACCCCACTTCATGGTCCTCTGGCTGGAGAAACTGTTTAGAGTCTGCATCTCCACCTGGTCGTTGAAATATGCATGCAGAAATACATCTGCCACAAGAAGATGGAACAATACGCCCAAATTCCTTCAAGCACAGTAATATCAGATGTTTTCGGCATACACAAGCACATTCTTGAGCCCTGAATGGCTCTGTCAGGGGTGGAGAAAACTACAGGCTGCCAGCTCTTTGTGAACCCCAGGGCCTTCTCATGGCCCCCATGGCCCCTCACATTGTTAATTTCTTGGGCAACTGCTCATCCCCTGATCACCTTCATAGCAAGCTGTTCCTGGCGTGATGGTTTACGCTTATTTGTACCTCCATGTGCCATCTTCCTTCCCTTCAAGCACGTACAAAAATATAAGATCTTACTGGAAACTGGAAGTCACTTTTGGTTGTTATTTTTTGGCATATATGCCTGCTGTGCCAGGAAAAATCAGTTCTTGCTTCATTAGGTCATCCCTGAGCTATGTGAAAGGGAGTATAGAATCCTAGGAAGTTGTACAGCCCAATTGATGTCAGAATGGCATAAGAAATGTCTTGCTATTGTTTTGTAACCTGGTGGAGAAAATATGCATGTGTATTTCTGAAGGTAATGTTGGTCTTCAGTTTTAATATTGCCTCTGAGTCTCTTCCTGAAGCTCTTTATCCAAGACATCCAAAGACTGGGAAATGTTGCCTAGCCAATAATAACATATGATCTTGAAAAGGTGTACAGTGCATCCTTTGCATATGTGTAAGTCCCGTTCCAAGAATTCTTGCTTAAAACAGAAGCCCTGAATGCTCCATCCCATTATTGTCAATGGATGCAACACGTACACACCTTGCTTGCACAAGCACATGCTGGAAGCGTCCATTGACAACAATAGGATATGAGGCTTCGTGTGACCTCACATTCATGTGCGTGGAGGTTGTGCCAACAGAGCGTGCACTGTACTTACTTTCAAGGTACTGTTCAACAAGTGTTTGATGGTAAGAAAGAAACCTTTCATAGCAACGTTCCTCAGCCTGATGATCTCTGGATATATTGGGTTAATCTTTCTTAACCTCCTCAAGAGTATGGATGGAGACACTGGGAGTTATAGCCAAAACCAATGGAAGCTGGTAGCTCCAATGTCAGTGGGGCAGTACAACCACTTTGAGTTTTAGCCCGCACTATAAAGAAGCTTTCCAGTGTGTTGAGTCTAACTTGGAAATAGGGTTTAGTACCTTTAAACTAAAGATGGGAAAGGATTCACCACTCTACCAAACCTGGAACCACCAGCTGCCTTTGGTCAAAATGTCCAGAAGACACTTGGCTGAGGAAGGATCTCCTATAGCTTCTAAATGAGTGAGATGTTTGTTGCATTTGTGGACACCTGAAGCTAAAAGAGATGTATCTTCCACAACTGTTAAGATACTAGAAGAGCTGATGACTCTTCACAAGTGTGGACTTCATGCTGAGCAGCTTATTAACGGAGCTCTCTCTTAGTCCTCCTGTCTATCTCCCAAGCTGCAAGGTTGACTGTATTGTATTGTATTGTATTGTATTGTATTGTATTGTATTGCCTGTTAGTCTGGAAGTTCCTTTTTATATTCACAATATTTTCCTAAATATTTTCCCACATTCTAATAACATGTTCATTCTAATATGGTATGCATACATTTTAGTTACTGGATTGAATGAGGGTTAATTCTCTAAGCGCTGTAGGACTCAGGTACTGGACCTTTGGCTTCTATTTGTGCAAGATAATTTCATCTTGCACAGTGTAGACATGTTCTTTGCATAGAGTCCAGTTATTGAATTATGTCAGTGACATAGTCTGTAGCATTTTGAGAGCTATTTCTATATTAATACAACTCATTCCTTGCTTCTCTTTCTCTTCCCACCTCTTCCTCCCCCCAGATTGCTGATGTAAGATTGTCTGTGTGTGTGTGTGTGTTTTAAAAGTTATGTACTAAAGAGTCGACAGTTGTAGCTTACACCTATATTGATTTGTTTTGTGCTGGCAAATATAATAAGAGAATGAAGAAAGGTTGGAAAGAGGGCAATGGAGACAAGAATTAAAAAATGATGAGAACATTGTTGTGAAGGAGAACAGATGATGTGTGTGAGTTAGAAAAGAGAAGAAAAATCCTGAAAAACCATCAGCAGTATGGAAACCTGAAACTACAAACCAAGAACTATTATTTGGTCTATGGCCATAAACAAATTGAACTGAATTACATTGCAGAAAGGACTAGAAAAGCTCTGATTTGACAAGCGATGGCTTTTTTTTCAAATGCCCTCTGTGTTTAACACATTTCAGAATGTAGGACAGGGTCGTTCAACTGTCTGGATCTGAATTAACTATAGATGATTTTATGTTAAATGCTTGAAATTTGAGTGCATGTTGTAAGTTTCGTGCAGAAACAGATGGACAGTTTTGTCTCACATGAAACATCTACATTCAATTCAAGGTTTTGCAAGCAGAGTTGCACATGCAGTGCCGTAGTGCATTCAGGTATGCATGAGATAAGAATGTGCATGAGATGTGCCTTTGATTGTGCACTCAGGTGTACATTCAGTTGCACAACATTACTATTCAACACAAGGGTTGTGTTGTACCATCAGTGCATGACTGGATCTGAAAAGATTACCACTATGTCACCCCGATGGAATAGCTCAGCCAAGATCTTTTGTAGCCAGTTAGGAAACTGGATTTGTTTACTTTTCTCTCTGAGGTTGGTGAAGACATTTGGGCCCACCAGACCCAGAACTTGGCATTGCACTGATTTTGCCTCAGCTGAAATTTAGAGAGAAAATGGAATGCTCCTCCATAATGACATACCCAAGGAGTTTTGAGGGAAACAAAGCAAACATATTTGCAAGGGAGGCAGGGGGGAAGAAAGAATCAAAAGACAATAATATTAGCCAAATTTCCCAGGGGAAAACCATGTCATTAGTCTCAGATGATGAATCTGGAAGAAATTCCTGTTCTAGCTTCCCTCGTTCCAGACTAATGACTTTTTGTCAATTGGAATGAGTGAACTAGTGGTTTGATGGGAGGAAGCAAAAAGAAGCAGAAGAAGCAGAAATAGAATTATAGATTCATAGAATCATAGAGTTGGAGGAGACCACAGGGGCCATCCAGTCCAACCCCCTGCTATGCAGGGAGGTGCATCCAATGAAATCCTGAAAAGAAACTGGTGGAGAGTGGAGAGAATTGGAAGAGCATATGTTTATGTTCCCCAAACCAAATGCAGGCTGAAGATATTATCCACTGAGACCTCCTGAGGGCCCTGGTAGATCTTTGTGGAAGGTGTCTGTGTCTGGCTGTAGGAACACAGATACTTCTCCGATCAACCCCCAGCAAGATTTCTACCAACCTTGGAAAGGCTGAAGGCTATCACTGTGGTACAGTGAATGCTGGGGTGATACTAGGAGACCCAAAGTGATGTTCCAGATGCAGAACATCTTATGCTACATGCAACCATATTGTATTTCAGCCTTGGAAATGACCAACTGCTACAGGAGATATATGTGCATGTGGATTTGTGTGTGTGTGTGTGTGTCCATACACTTGAACCTTCCAGGTTTCAGGTAGGACCATCCTCAAGATATGACATGAACAAGTGGCAGGTCATTAGACTGCCAAGCTAACAGGAATGGAGAGGAGATTGCAGGGCAATTTTAGAAGAGGCAGCTTTCCAGAAAGCAGCCAACCAAGAAGAAAATAATGTGATTCCTGCAATTCAGCCCAGCTCTATTTTCCATCTGGCTTTTAATGAAATTGGCACCTTTGTCATTGCTCGAATCGCAACTTGTGCATTATTTTGTAGCTCCCTTAAGTGTGATGTTGGTAAACATCCAGTCTCAGAATGAAAGGGGGGGAAATTGAGTTGGTCTAGTTTAGCTCTGAGATTATCATTTCAAGAGGTGAGCAGCAGGTCACAGTAACTATATATTGACCAAAAATGTGAATTCGCTCTGCCTTCCAGACAGTGGCTTTCACCAAGGGTGTTGACAATGTCTATGATGAATGGGGAAACATGTGAAGTATCGGCCTGCAGAGCAGAGAAAAAGCAATTATGCAAAAGGGCTGAATGCTGATATGGATCTTAGATGGATTGAGTCTCTTTATGGAATTTTCTTTCTTCTAGAAAGACACAGCAGTAGCCAGAATTCTTCCCTGATCCCCTGTCAAGCAAGTGAATTCCTATTTGCTTCATTTTTCTTTTTTTCTTTTGAAAGCCAGGAACTTTTCAAAATTCTCAGTTCTCAAATTACTTCCTAAATCTGATGGAAATTACTGAAGATAAAAATAAATTTGGCTATGGAAGAAAGTAAAACAAACCATCAAGTAGGATCAAACTCATGTTGGAATACTGATAACCCCTTGTAGTGAGTATAGGTCCTGCTCCAGGACGATGGGCTCTGTGGACTCCTTGTTAATAGCTGTACAGTTGATTTGAAAGGCTATTTTGTGTTCAGAAGACTTAGTGTAGTGCGATGGTTAGAAGGTTGGACTAGGACTCTTGAAGAATCTTCACTTGCCCATAGAAACCCAGTGGGTGACCTTGGGCAAGTCGTGCTCTCTCAGCCTCAGAGGAAGGCAAAGGCAAACCTCTCTGAGCAAATCTTGAGAAGAAAATTTGCTCTATAAAATAACTTTTGTTGTTGTTGTGTGCCTTCAAGTCATTTCTGACTTATGATGGCCCTAGGACAAGCCCATCATGGGGTTTTCTGGGTGTTGAGAGCACGTGATGTGCCCATGGTCACCCAGCAGGTTTTGATGGTTGAGCGGAGAATCAAACCCCGGTCTCCAGGGTCGTAATCCAATGATCAAACCACTACACAATGCCGCCAGTGGGTTGTCAAAAGTCAGAAACAACTTGAAGGCACACAGCAACAGCAGCAGTAACTGAAATAAACAAACAAACCTCTGCTGGATTCCTTGTTCTTTAGTAGTAGTTCATAGACATAGAAGTAGCTGGGAAGAAATCAGAGGAGTAAAGCAGCTTCTTTGCAACTTGCTTGTACTGTCCTGATACCTATTAGACTGGAGGATCGTTCAAGCCTGTGGAGTTCAGCTTCTGTTCTACATAACTTCTGGGAAATATCTTCCACTTTCCTTCCCATGTGGTGATGGGGGTGTCCACCCCAGCCTAGGGAACCTACCATCTAGCCACAGGGATTTGAAATGTCGGCTCTGGGATGGTCCAGACAGAATTTCTTGTTCAAGTCCCTGATTTTACCACTTGAAAGGAAACCATTGAGTAAAAGACTGGGATGTTTCCTTCTGCTATAGATCACCTGCTGCAGCCACTTGCCAGCAATATAATTTGTCTTATAGCCCTGATATATGTGTCAATTTTTTCAGCAACAAACAAAGTCTATGAGAGGCCCAGGACTGGAGCCTGCCCTCCTTTCACTTTTGCAGCACATTTCAGTGTTAATTGAAGATGTGGGAGCCTTTGGTACAAGCTGGTCTGAAAGCTGTGTGAGATATCACAACCACTGATGTAGCTTCTTAGATACGGAGTCATTATGTCTCCTCTTTTCACCTCTCTGTTCCGATCGGGAACGTTTGCCTTCATTCCAGCAATGTGTGTGTCAAAGAACAAAAGTAGACCCAGTTACACAGGTGACGCTTACCTTTGTTCATCCTTCCTCACCG
The DNA here is from genome assembly GCA_948474755.1 of Ctenosaura bakeri. Lineage (NCBI taxonomy): Eukaryota > Metazoa > Chordata > Lepidosauria > Squamata > Iguanidae > Ctenosaura > Ctenosaura bakeri. Next base: position 112,336 of record CAOLHI010002094.1, on the reverse strand, counting down.
CATGGATCCAGGTAATACATTTCTCCAACATCCATGCATCCATGCATCCATGCATGCATCCATCCATCCATCCATCCTTCCATCCTTTTATCTTTATCCCACCTTTAATTTAAGCAAGGTTTCTTCCACCTTCTTTGCAAATGGAGGATGAAGCAAGATTGCTGAAGAAGGGTGGTGTCCTGGGGAAAGGGGGTGTGGGTCTCAGGGGAATATGTGTGGGGCTTAGGTAGAGTCTAGGAGTCCAGATCAAAAAGACTGGTGGCCTCTATTCCACCACCTGACAACTGTTCCTAACCCTAAAGTCTTGTTTGACTGTTGAGGATGATTATATTCACAGAATAGAGGCCTTTCAATAGAAGAATCTTCTCCATATATCTAGGCAGCGTACTGCTGGAGACCAAATTACTCGTAGTTAATAGTGGGAGGCCATTTTATCAATGCTTATGTGTTGCTCAGAGGTGGCTGTTTGGAGCCTTAAGAAGGCAGACTGATATATCTGATCAATGGTGGAGAATTCTATGAAGACAGCGTGGCTGATACTAAGCATTGATGGTGTGATAATGGACTCTTCTCGTTATCCAGGCAACATGGCTGAAGGGGTATTGTTCTCTCTCCAAGTGAACAAGGGGTTAATGAGATGCTGGGTTTAAGTTATATTTATTGGGGATGGAAACTAGTTTAAAACATCTGGAGGGCCAAAAGTTCTCCACTCTGGGATTAGATATTCAACTATTTATTCACATTTGCTAGTGGCTCTGATCTTAGCAAGGCAGTGATTCTGCTGTGGGTTTCAGTAGGAACTTCAAAACAGCTATCCAGGGTGCTGAATCTCAGCCACAAAATAGGTCCAGATCCTCTAAACATTGGGATAAAACCTGGAATGAATTCACCACTCCCTTGATATGGAATCCACCATGGTTCTTACACTGATCATGGAAATGTTTGTTGTAGCAAAAAAGATGTTCATTGTTTTCGTTCCCCAGAAATAAGAAACTGACTTGTGTAGCAACTGTGAGCAAGACGCTCGACTCCGCTCTTCAGCCTACAAGCCATCCTTCATCACTTCCCATTTTTCATTCCGCAGACAGTCTTCAATTTTTATTTCATGCCGCACTGGAGGTGAATTACGGCTGATCATGAATTCATACAGCTACTGAGCAAGTCAGTGGGCTTGTGAAACAGGCAGTAATGAGCGATTACAATTTACATAATACAGACACACATCCAATCTAATACAGGAGCTTGCTGTTTGAAGTTCCCCGTATTGTGAGTGGCATTTACTTGCATTCCGATCAAAGAGAAATTGCTCGCCTGCCACCGAGAGAAGAATCTCCTTTTTTTAAAAAAAAAAAAAATCCCCACCTTTTCCTGCACAGCTGCTCTAGTTTAAAAACCTTTAAAAGTGGGATCAAGCTCATTTTGTAACACTGTTAATCCCATGCCCCTTTTCCAGTCTTGCAGCAGTTAAATGCTTTATTAAAAGCTTGATGGCCTTTGGCTCTGGTTCGTGCAAAGTTATTTCACCCTTTCTGAATCTGAACTCTGCACTTTCGTGCCAGCAACCTATTTGCACCTGCCAATGTATTTCTTTAGATCCAGGATGACTTCCTTTATCGTCCTCTGCCTGTCTCCGCTCTTCATGAGTTTCCACAGAAAGGTGCCTTTTGCACTACACAAATATGACACTATTATTCTACATTAACTGCCTTGACTGCATCCTATGAAATCCTGGCATTTGCAATCTGGGAAGGCCCTCGAGTTTTCTAGCACATCAGGGACTGAGACCTTGAACACTGTCTGCACCTGGAACCTTTCAGTTTTCTGTGTTGGCACTCCCTTGCCTGACCCTTCTCTTTGGAAGGCTAAGCTCTATTTCTAAATGCTTATCCGAAGTCTTAAGCTACTGCAATGCTAGAAATCTGAGGAGTGAAGGAAAATTTCATTGGGGCAGGATAATTCACAATTCTTATTTGATAGGAGCTATGCTCTTATTTTGTTCAGCTCTTGCATCTAAACCCCTGATGCAGTCACCAGAACAATGTAACTCTACATGCATACTTGAGGCTTGAGTATCACATTGTGTTAATGCATCCATGATGGTCTGGATTACATTTTGCAAATGTTCATGCTAAAATACATCAGCTACTCTTAAAGGCGCCTGAAAACTATCCTTTCTTCATCCTCCCTTCTTTTTTATACTGACACAGAGATCTCTTTAGGAGCAATTGTGGCAGTTGCTCCCCTTAACATTCTAGCTCACGCTAGAGAGAAAGGGGCTGCTGACCATACCCATTTCAGCACTAGACTGTTATAGCGCTATTATTCTGCTTTCAACATCCTATGGAATCCTGGGGTTTGCAGTTCCAGGAGGGTCCGGCTGGCCCCTCCCGGAACTGCAAACCCCAGGATTCCATAGGATGTTGAAAGTAGAATAATAGCGCTATAACAGTCTAGTGCCAAAATGGCCCATGTCCCACCACAACAATGGAAATACTTGCAATGTTTATTTCAAAGTTTGTTCCTTGTCTGTTAGAGAAGGAAGCACAGTGTAGTGGTCTGAGCTTTGGACATTGACCCTGGAAACCAGGGTTGGATTGCCTGCTCAGCCACGGAAACCCCCTGGGTGATCTTGGGCATGTCACACCCTCTCAACCCCAGAAAACTCAGTGATAGGTTCACCTTAGGGTCGCCATAAGCCAGAAATGACTTGAAGGTGCACGGCAGCAGCAGCAACAACAACAACAGATGAGGTTGATCCACCACTATCTGAGACTGGCTGCTTGGTTACATCTGCATAACTAAGTAACATCTCCTCTCCCTCCCACTCCCAGGCCTACACAGGAGCCAGTGTCTGGATTGGGCAAAGGAGCTTCCGACTTAGGAGCAAGAAGGTTGATTTGTCCATGTCCGTCCCACTAGTAAGTGAAGATGCAATCATTGGAAGCAGGATCGCTGTTGCAGATTCTTTGTCCCAGCCTGCTCGGTAGTGGGAGGAGGTGGAAACATCATTCTCCTGAACCCCAATTGCCAGTAACAGACCTCTCTCAGTCAATCCACCAGATAGTTCTTAAGGTGGGCTGGGGGGATGCTGGCTCCAAACTGCTTCCCAGGGTGAACGCTCAGAACATGGAGACACATGTGAACAGAAGCATTAGAGTCATAGAATCATAGAGTTGGAAGAGACCAGAGGGGCCATTGAGTCCAACCCCCTGCTCTGCAGGAACACTCATCAAAGCATTCCCAACAGATGGCCATCCAGCCTCTGCTTAAAAACCTCCAAGGAAGGAGACTCCACCACACTCCGAGGCGGCATATTCCACTGCCGGACAGCCCTGACCATCAGGAAGTTCTTCCTGAGGTTCAAGTGGAATCTCCTTTCCTGCAGCTTGAATCCATTGCTCCTTGTCCTAGTCTCTGGATCGGTAGAGAACAAGCCTGCTCCCTCCTCAACAGGACATCCCTTCAAATATTTAAACATGACTATCACGTCCCCTTCTCTTAACCTTCTCTTCTGCAGATTAAACATTCCCAGCTCCCTAATCTGCTCCTCATAGGGCTTCATGGTTTCCAGACCCTTCACCATTTTGGTTGCCCTCTTCTGGAGCATGCCAACATGACAGCTGGGGTGCCACTGACGTAGGTTTACAGTAAGACTACATTGTCTTATTGAATACAGATCAAACTCCAAAGTCCAGGTTATAAATTTGCAACTGCTCTACCAAATACCAGCCTTTGTTATCATTTCCTCTCCTGCACAGAAATGGTTTTCCCAGCAGTTGAGAAACACTAAGGACCAACAAAGATTCTTTGCAATTTACTAGGTCTTTTGGAAATTCTTATCAGCAGTCATAATATTTTGGGTTTTTCCCTGCACAAAATTCATGTTTTTGTATGGACAACATGTCTCCTGTGCAGAAAACTGTGTTTTATGTTGTGAACTCTGTTTCCTGAACACAAAATGTACATCTTTATGCAGAGAAATTACATGTTTTGTGCTAAATAATTGCCTCACAGACTTTGCAAAGTGCAAATACCATGGAGAAGTGCATAGTGTCAGCATGCGAGGATTGAGAACATAAAGATTTATCTTCCTATCCTCTGGTGATAGTTCCCTTGTTTTCCTTCTCATTTTACAAATATATGAAAAATATTGATACTGGAAACAGAAAGCAATCACACTTTGGTGTTTGTTTGTTTAATCAAAGAGATATTGGGAAAAGTTTCTCCGTGAGATTCAAGAGTCTTTTAGAGGGTTCAACACAGGCAATAATGATTTCTCTCTCTTTTTCTTTCTGTTCTTTTTTCTTCTTGAGAAATAAAATTGCTGCAGGATGGGACTCTGTGATCTGAATGGTAATGAGTTGCTGAGCTACCTGAAATTACCTGCCCGTGCATCTTGAAGGGAAAGAATTTTTTTCTTCCCAATCTGGTCTAGCAGGACAGACTGGCACAGCATTAAAAAAAATTGTACCCCCCTCTTGAAACCTCAGCTGGGGTCAAGAGTCAGGTAGCAAAGGTTTCCCATAATTTTTGCAAAGAACAACAACTAGAGAAAAAAATTCTCTTCACTGAAACTAAGGTAATTTCCACACTCCACAGTTATAGTGCTATGATTCTACTTTCAACATCCTGTGGAGTTTTGGGATTTGTAGTTTCCTGAGGCCAAAGAACTCTCTGGCTGAGAATTCCAAATGCCCTTCCCTAAACTGCAAATCCCAGGATTCCATAGGGTGTTGAAAGTGGAATAATAGCACTGTAACAGTGCAGTGCGGAAATAGCCTCAAGATTAGGTCTTTTCTTCGAAGCTCCTGGTGGGATTTTCCTACAGGATGGGCACAAGTTATTGTTGTGTGTCTTCAGGTCATTTTGGACTTATTCAGACTCTAAGGCAAACCTATCGCAGAGTTTTCTCAGCAAGATTTGATCGGAGGGGATTTGGACTCTCAGAAAGAGAAAGTATGCAGAACAAACAATGGATTCTTTTCCAGACTAAATGCTATGCCTAGAACAGGTTCAGAACTCTGGACAGCTCCTTCCAAGTATGGGAGGAAATGAAGAAGAAATTATTTTATTGCTTTGTCCAGAAATCATTGCAAATTAAAGTGTGGGGGGAAATCCAGTGTGAGTTGGATCAATAGCCTGGCCACAGCATTTTAGACCCACTGAGGTTTCTAAACAGTTTCCAAAGGCAACTCCACATAGGTCTGTCACAGAAGCCCATATGGGATATAGGGAGACATGTATTACCATATTCAAAAAGATTTGAATATAACCTGATCTGATTAAAACTTTTCCTTCAAAAAGCCTGTCATCTGAACAATGCTCTATTTCTTCTCCGACATATATTTAATTTATTAATTAATCATATCTGTATGCCTCCTTTCTCCTGGCATGGGATCCAAGGCCCAAAGTGAAGGCTTGCACTTGTAACTGTAAAAAGTAACTGAAAAGTCACAATTAATACCATAAAAAGGAGAGAAGCTATCTCTAGTCAAGTCACCACCATAATGTCAATGTAATTTTCGGGGAAGGAATTAATTGCAAGCAACTTGCAACTACTTACTTCTGAATTCTCAATGTGGGCCAAGAGGACACTTCTCTAGAGCTGTTCCAGGAGGCAAAATGAGGAAGAGGCAGTCTAGTGTTACTGTCACTACTAATTTTATTTTTTTTAAAGGAGGAAAAAGAAAATTCAAGTCAACTTCAGTAAACTAAGTGGCAGCTTACTCCCAGAAATGGTGGAAAAATATGTTCCACAAATAGGCTGGTAACCATGTAGGTATGTACAAATTCAAATATATAGGGCCAAATTGTCACCATCGCACGACATCTTCTCCAGAAGTGGAGTTGCACAAATAGCATGTTCTTCTTTGTACGTTGCGATTGTGTATCATACATTGTGTGTTGCAGTAGTGCACTGTGTACTGTGTGTTGTGATTGTGCACTGTATATTGAGCAATTAGGGTGTGCATTGTGCATTGCACAATGCTGCTATTTTATAAGGGGGTACAGCACAGGGCACTACACCATATTTCTGTGTGTGGATATTTACACTGTGGGGATCTTGGATTGCAACCATACAAACTTTCAGGGTTTGTTTTTCTCTCAGGTATATAAGGAGTGGCTAAAAAGAGAGACATTTTGGAAATGTTGAGCCCAACTTTAATTTTCCAAATTGATAAAGATTCACAGCTAAGCCTAAAAGGAAACAGTTCTTCCAAAACTTTGATTCATTTATTTTTAGAGGTAGAATTTTCTCTTTTAATCTCCCTCTTTCTCCAAAAAAGTGTTGACTTGAAAGAACACAATGTTGTGATTTCAAGTGTGGTGATAAGATGCCATCTAGTGACAATTTCTGGGAAGTTGTTGCTCATGTTATCTGTGAAAGTTTTTCATTGGAAAAGCCACTAAGCTGACACTCCAGGTCTTAATGATGATCACATTCTCCTTTTCAAATTTAACTCATAATGTGCAAATGTTTCCTTTCTAACTTAGTATTTTAAGATTTGGATCTGCCATACAACAATCATTTTGTGTTTTTCCAGCTTTTGCATGTTTTTTTTTCTTTTGAAACAACTGATATGTCTGTCCCCTGTAGTGTTGTACATTTTCATTCATCTTATTGTTGTTGTAGAGAACAAATAATTTAATCAGTTTTCTCCCATTACAAAAAAGTCTTTGAAAACTGTGCAGTGCAGTTTTCAAAGACTGCTTGTGCAGTTTTCAAAGACTGCTCGTAATTTGGAACTTTGTACTTTTTTTTTTTTTTAGTGGTATACATATGTGCAGAAAATGACATTTTCAATGCCGGAAATGCACATTCTATACAAAAAAAAGGTGACATTCCTACTGAGAAAATGCCACTTTCTGAACACACATACACACAAAACATATGGGCTTTTTTCAAGCAGAATAAAGTCCCTTATGTGAAACTTCTCATTGCACCCATTTCCACAGTGCAGAAGGCTGTGGTTGCCAAGGTGAGAGATGACCAGGCCATGAACCGTTTTTCTCCAAGAGAGGGCAAAAGAGAACATTTTGTGTTTTTGTTATTTTGCTAGGAAAGAATATTTGGAAATATTCAAAACTGCTGAAACATATATTTCTTCAGTATCAGGAAACCTTAACGAGGAGAATTTTGGGCTGATGAAAATCTTCATAGTTTGGGACTCATTATGTCCTGAATTCACATGTGGAATATTTTTCTTTTGATGCATAAAATAGCATTTTGTGTGTAGGAAACAACATTCTCTGTGGAGAAAATAATATTTTGGTGCAGAAAATGCTGTTTTCTTTGCCAAAAATAATTGCAAAGTTTGCACAAAACTGTGAAGAGGCTTTGAAAATAAAAACGGTTCTGAATTTGCCACAGTGAAAGAAAGAAGAAAGAAGGAAGGAAAGGAAGGAAGGAAGGAAGGAAGGAAGGAAGGAAGGAAGGAAGGAAGGAAGGAAGGGAAGGGAAGGGAAGGGAAGGGAGGCAGGCAGGCAGGCCATTTCTGCACTACACTGTTATAGTACTATTATTCCACTTTCAACATCCTATGGAATCCTGGGTATTGCAGTTTAGGGAAGGGCATCTTTGGTGTCAGTAAACTACAAACCCTGGAATTACACCGGATCTTGAAAGTGGAGTAATAGCACTATAACAGTGTAGGGAGGAAATTGTCAAAGAAAGCAAGCAAGCTAGAAAGCTTTCTTTGAAAACAAAATTAGCAAATGATTACATTTCTAATTTTTCCTCCATTATAAAGCAAGGGGTGAGTAACAGAGTGTGAGAACCAAAAAAGAGAGGGGAACATGCAGGGTGCTGCAAAGGCCCTTTCATTGCTGAAACTGAGATACTCCCCTGCACAATTTCACAGCCCAGCTTCTTCTGCCTTTTTTTCCCCTTGCTAGCTCTGCACCTCACCATTATCACCCACTGGGCTGTTTAGCTTCAGCTTACAGCTTAGCCAGTAGATCAGGTAGCCCACTAAGCCAGGGGGCCAGAATCAGTTCTCTTGTAAAATCAGGATAACGGCACATTTCCTTCTTCTTCGATGCAGGCGATAAGATGTAATTCTCTCCACTGGATGTTCCTAGGGTCAATCTGTGATGGAGTGAGGTCTTGAAAAATAACACTGCAAAACCGAAGGTCCTTTTTAATATTGCGGGTGTGTTACTGGGGGTGAGTGAGGGAATAGCTGTGAGTTTTCAGCAGTGTGCCGTTTAATCAACTGGTGCTGGTGACCATGAAATGCCCTAGCTTGTTTTGCTGGAAACATTTGCCCACACACACACACACACACACAAATCCTTTACTGATTTATATGTCAAAATACCGCCCATGTACCTCTATTTGCTGCCTGTTGAGCAAAGCTCTGCATGGAATCGGGGTGTGTGTGTTAAAACAGGGAGTGGGGGTCCCTGCTTCTGTTTTTTTGTGACCTCTGTCTGAAGTGGAAATATAACCCCAGGAGTGTTCATAGATGGGGGGAAAAGTCTCTTAATTGTCTCTCCCCTGGGTTCCAGCTTCATTCCTCAAAGCAAGAGGATTTATCGGGCTATAAATAAGGTGACTCTGAAAGTCACATGGTTTAGTGCTAATCTGGGGGAAAAATAGAAAAAACAAAGCAGAGTGGGAATAACCTTGCTCCATCAATGAGAAATTCGAGAAACCATCTGGGTTTTCTCTCCCCTCCCCACCTTTGGATATCCTGCAGCTATCACTCTCTGTATTTTAAACATGATTCTGACCTTCTTACTTTCAAAGTTGGTGTCGAGTTAAAACAAAGGCTGTGGAGCTAAAAGCAGGAAAGTCACCAGCTCAAATCAAGGTGGGCATCATTGGAGGCAAGTGGAACTGGGTGGGAGAATGGCAAATGGAACAGTCAATTTTGCTTTGGTCAGAACCCACCTGGAATACTGTGTCCTGTTCTGGGCACCACATTTCAGGAGGAATATTGACAAGCTGGAACGCGTCCAGAGGAAGGCGATTAAAATGGTAAAAAGATCTGGAAACCATGAAACCCCATGAGGAGCAGCTTAGGGAGCTGGGTACATTAAGCCTGGGAGAAAAGAAGGTGAAAACAAAACATGATAGCTATGTATAAAGATTTGAAGGGATGTCATATGGAGGATGAAGCAAGCTTGTTTTCTGCTGGTCCAGAGACCAGGACATGGACATGCCTTCATGCTTAAGGAAAAGAGATAAACATTAGGAAGAACTTCCTGATGGTAAGAGAAGTTTGACAATGGAATACGATGCCTTGGAATATGGTCGGATCTCCTTCTTTGGAGATTTTCAAACAGAGGTTGGATGGCCATCTGTCAAGAACGCTTTGAAGGTATCTTCCTACTTGGCAGAAGCGGGTTGGACTGGATGACTCTTGCAGCTTCTTCCAGCTCCATGATTCTATGATTCTTACCTGGATGAAGCTACTTGAGGAAGCAGATGGCAGGTGATTGAATGTTTACCCAAGTAAAGCACCATGTTGGTTTATTGAGATGGGTAAAATGTGGTCCTGGAGCTCTATGTGTTCCCCAAAGTATTTACTTCAGGTCTTGACTCCTCCAAATTCCCCTTTCTCTGTCTTTTTTTCTGGTTAAATAAAAGGATGAAATGTATCTCTTTGATGGTTGCAGAGGGCTCCTCTGCACTGTTGAACATCTAAACAATGCCAGTTTTTCAAAATCAGAAGCAGACCTTCACCTGCTTATTTTTGTTTTTTTGCGGGGAGGCAGCCAATTCAAACTCCAGTACATTCCAGGGTCAGCAAATTAGCCCTTTGACCCACCACAATGTTCATCCCTACTATAGTTGGAGAATGCAGAAGATCAGGAAGACAGATTTTTATACAACCACTTCTTGCATAAACCTTGCAACCTTAAGAGGTGGGGAAGATTGGGGTCCACCCTCAATGCCAGGGTCTCCTTAGAATTTGGGGGAATTATAGCTCAAAGGGGGCCTCTGAGAGGAGGATAGCGGCAGGATCTCAGGTCTCTGATTGTTCACCACTCTGGGAAGTTTATCCTCCATTGTATTCAAAAATGCCAAGAGCCTAGACTTAAGAGATTGACACAAACTCATCAACATCATTTCTTCCACATAATCCTATCTGAACGTTTATGACCCCAAAGACATCTCCAGCCAGGGTCACCCTGAACACATTCGCTGGCTGTGCAACCCTTATCCAGTTTTCCAGTCATAAGTTAAATGCTATTTATGAAAATTGTATATTTCATGGGAGGGGTGGTAGGGTACAGTAACATCCTTTTCAACCTGATTGAACATTCTAATGTGCAATTCTCCATCTCTAATCTGATGGTAGAACAAGTGTTCTACCACTAGCCAGGGGCCAATGCTTTCCCAGTTGGGATTGGGAAAGGTAGAGAGGATATCTCATGTAGAGATGAGATTCTTAGAAGACAATCTGTGAAACTGTGATCTCATATAGGACAAGTGGGATGAGGGCAAGAAGATGTCCTCCCCAAGACTAATTGGAAGGAAGGAAAGAAGTACTGTGTAGGGAAATGTGGGGTGGCATTTATTTCCTGCCTAATTTTCCAGAATTTCCTGTTCTACTTGTGATGCAGGATTTCACTAAGAACCAATATCTTCTGTTTGCATCTAAGCTCACCGGAAGTTTCTTTACTCGGAGCTTGGAAAGAAATAGTTTTAGTGCTCTTCTTCTCCTGCCCTGTGTTCATCACTACAAACGAGCACGTAGCCCTTTGAGAGCTTTCTGGTTTCCGACTGATTTCAGCACCATTAATTCTCCAGTCTCTGTGGACAGCTCCTAACTCTCAAGTGCTAATGTAAACTTCTTCATGAGATATGCTCTCTGCACATCCCAACCATAATTGAGAAATCCCACAGGTTCTTAAGCAGAGCTTAGTCTCCTTCCGTGCAAAGGAAGGCCCACACCTGCTCTCCCTCAGGGTTTCTGGGCTGCATCTTGGCATTTCTTGTCAGTCTGGGCTTAGCTTTTCCTCCTTCCACGTCTCTGACCTCCCATTCCTCTGTAAACATCTAAGTGTCTTCGGGCTTTGTTCTAAACAAGAAACAAACTAACAAGGAATCCAAAGTTGGATGATAACTCTAGAAGGTACACTAAAATGTTGCAAAAATGGTGCATAAATAGAATAAATTTTTGGACAAGTAAACAGGCACAGTGGTACAAAAATGAGGGGACAGGGGAAGAATGAGACAGCCAAAAAAAAAACCCCTGATCTTATGGATTGGCCACTGTTTGCTTCACTCCACTCCATGATGAAGAAAGATGGTACAGTGAAGACAAGATGTATTCACCATTCAGTGGTAACAGGATGCTGACCTTTTGGATGTTCCTTCTAGCAGCTTCATTCACTATTGTTCCCTAGGCTTGGGTACTTTAGAGGACCATCAAAAACATATCAGCTCGAGCTCTCAGACTGATCCTCCTGAACTTATAACCTGGCCATACTGAGATCCTTTGTCCTAGCTTCAAAACTTCCAGACAGAGTCCTTTGCTTTCCACATAGCTTTCATCCATAAGAGTAAAACTGATATTTTATGCCAAACAAGCAGCGTTCATATCCAATCATACTGTACCACAAATTAAGGGTGTACAGCATGATAACAGGCTAACTCTTTAAACTTAAAACAAACAAAAAAAACACTGGAAAAGATTTACTACCTTACTGGCGTGAAAGTTACTGTCTGACACTGGAAAAGTTTAAGAGTTTGTAGGCAGTACATTAATGCTTTTCACCTGGACCAAATGTGCAGTCATGAGATGAGCAATAGTTCTCCATTCAAGGCCCATCAGACTTCTTGAAAAGTGAAGTTTGGGTTAGAGAGACTACTCAGATTGCTTTTCTGCCTTTCTGTAGGACTATTGAACAACCATCAGATTTATCCAAGCCCATCTATCCAGAGTACAGGACCAAGACGGGTAAGCTTGCAGTGGAAGGTCACTGAACGAAGCCTGCTATTCTTCAGTGCTTTATTATCAAGGTTGGAGAGCGGTTGATTATTTAATGTATAGCCTGCTGTCTTAATAGGAAATGAATGGGGTGCACAGAATGTTTACAGATGTCCTGGCAAGCCAAGATAAGGTTGGCAGCGCTGTGTAAGTTGCCAATAAAGAATTCGTTAGTTAAGAGGTTTCTTGCTAATAGCTGTGGGGAGGGGTGGGAAGGAAGTGCAAAGTTTCTTTTGCTAGATTTCTTGTTCACTTGGGTTGAACATCCTCCGTGGGAGGGCAATCTGACCAGATCCTGGTGACCTTTAGCAGCTACATCGGTATGTTCCAAGACTGCAGTGAGAGAGAGACCAAGCAAGCAAGAGCCAAAAGGTGATTTTCATTGGGAGCTGAGAGAGAGAGAGAGAAAAGAATGCAGAATGATTGCCAAAACCAATAGTTAGAATTGAAGCACACGGTAGTCATAAATTACTCAAGTCCTTCAGCTCAGATTTCCATGCACCAGAAGGGCTACTGTAGCTTCTTGTCATGTGCCTAACAAGAAAGGGAAGTGACCTAGACTTTGAGGGGCAAAAGGAGGACCACAAGCCAAACTCAGCTCCAGACATGGTGGTAATGATGATGTAGTTGGTAGCAACAATGGGCAGGTTTTCCCTGTAGTGTAGCAAAGCCAGTAAGTTGCACACGAGCAGAAGATTCAGGATAAATCATCATCATCATCATCATCATCATCATCATCATCATCTTTTATTCAACCTGGGCCAAAAGAAAAATTGATGTCCAGTGAGATTTCCATAAATCGGATGTGCCAGAACAAAGAAAGGCATAGACATGTATACTTTTCAGAAGATGACGAATGAGCATACTAGGGCCATTTCTGCACTACATGGTTATAGTGGTCGTATTCTGCTTTCAACCTTCTGTAGAATTCTGGGGTTTGTAGTTTTTGAGGCCCAAGAGCTCTCTGGCTGAGAATTGTAAATGCCCCTCCCAACTGCAAACCCCAGGATTCCATAGAAGATTGAAAGTGGAATAATAGCACTGTAACAGTGCAGTGTAGACCTAAGTTATGTCACTTTTATGTAAAATCTGGTGGGCTTCAGGTATTGGGGCATGCTCTTTGGCCCTGTCACATAGTAGCCCCCTTAATGCATCAACCATTTAGCACCTATCTGTTATTTATCCAAAGGCCTGCTTATGTTCCATCTCCTTTGTTATCAATAATATACCTTCCACTCTCCATGCCTCTGCGTCTCCCAGATCAAGCTACTGCTTCTCAAAGCTGGTAATTTCCAGGTGCCAGCCACCACTGCTTAAAGGTCTATTTTATAAATACCCATTAATAACAAAAGCAAGTCAGTGATTCAAAGGGCATTGGGGGGAAACTCTACAGAGGCCTGGTTAATTAATCCCTTTACAGTATTTTATGCTACTCTAAGATCCATCATTCTCAGCCTTCCAGTCTTTGTCCAAGTGAGTGTCTCAATAGGCATCGGCTGAGTTCATGAGCATCATTCTCTCTTGGAGTTAGCTCTACAGCCAAGAAATAGGAAGTTTAAGTAAGGACAGAAAAGAGCAGCAATGAAGGATTGGAGGGACTGTTTCTGGACTGGCTGTCTTGACGAAAGTGGCATTTTCACATCTCCCAAGACTTGTTGGAAGAAACTGTGCCCCTCGCCTTCAGCATTTGCACTTCTGCAAAGCTTATGGGAGCTTTGCCAAGAAATAAATAAAATATGGTATTTAATAATAAATAAGTAAAGCAAAGTGCACAGAGAACCATGCCCAGGTGAAACGTTAAAACAGACACAATGGAAAAGCAAAGGCATGCAATGATGAAAAGTTTTGTTAATTCACTAAAATGAGGAAATAAAAGTCCACAGGGGGAAATAACGGCAATATATTGAAGTGAACACAAATTTCAAGGAGAGAGGACAACTCAGGGGCATGAATCCTATGGTTAGCCCCATATTCATTGAATGGAAAGCATTTCCATGGGGGCTGACTCACCACTGAGCAATTGATTCAGTTTGGTCTACTTCCATTGGGATAAACCAATATCAGTTAGCAGTTACATTTCTATACCACTTATCAGTGCAAAGCACTCCCTAAGCGGTTTACAATGTTGTAAGCTAATTGCCCCCAACAAGTTGGGTACTCGTATTACCGACCTGCGGAAAGATGGAAGGCTGAGTCAACCTGGAGCCCGGCAGGATCGAACTCACAACCTTGTGGCTGCAGTGCCGGCATTTAAGCACTGCGCCACCAGGACCAATGGGATTCAGGGCAAAGTCCTGAAACTTGGTAAAAGACAAGGACAGGAAGAAAATTCTGATGGGATTCAAAGAACCTGGAAAAGATGAAAACTGAAGAATTTCTGCACACTTGGTAGTAAACAATCATTCTTGGAGCAAGGAGAAAGACCTGTAAAGTTGTTTGAGCACAGAAGAGTCAATGAGCAAATCAGGGTTCAAATCCACCCTGTCATGTCAGTAGCTTTTAAACCAAAGTGTTCATTAAAACAAGGTGTTTTGCATTGTGAAGCAAGCAAAACAAGAAATCCTCTTGCACACTCTTCCATTACTGTTCAGTCAACTCTTCTGTCTAGTTACTGTCATTGGGTGCCTTCAGATCGCTTCTGACTTAACACTGACCTTAAGGTGAGCATCTCCTAGTGAGTTTTCTTGGCAAGATTTGTTCAGATGGGGTTGCCTTTACCTTCTTCTGAGGCTAAGAGTATGTGACTCACCCAAAGTCACCTTGTGGGTTTCCATGGCCATAAAGTACTTCATCAGTCACCTTACCTGACCCTTTTCTTTAGATGTCTGAACTCTGGCTGTTCAGCTGAAGTTTTAACATAGCACAATGCTTGAAATTCACCATCACTATCAAAGCCTCTAACATGCCATTCAGGACTCTGGCTGAGTACTGTCCTGGATAGTGGAGTTTCCACTCTCTTTTTTGTTTTCATGTTGTAAAATATTTTTTTTTTTAAAATAAGAAGAATGAAATTTTGGGTGTGAAAGAAAAATTAACTTGGAGGGGGGATATTGCCCTCATTTTGCTTCCTCTGCAGCTATATCTCTGGTGGAGGTGCAGAAAGATGGTATGGGGGCCTTGAAGATGACCCCCCCCAAAGACTACCAGGTTGTCCTCACCAGATTTTTCTCCACTCTTCCTCCTCCTCCTCTGTATTCATTTATATCCCACTTTTCCTCAATATTGGGAATCAAGGCAACTTGTAGAAGATAAAAGCCAGAACAAATGAGAAATGAAGAAAAGTGTATGCGAATAAAACACGGATGAGTTAAAATATGTAATGCAACTGAAAACCAAACACCATGCAAACATGTTACGTAACAGCAGAAGAAAGCATTAATCTGAAAATGCAAATTGCTCAGCAGTGGAACACAATTATTGAAAAAAAAACACAGGCCAGTTAAAAATAAATAACACAGTGGGAAAGAACAACCTGGTAAAAATGTCCTACAAAATTCCATGACTTTCGGACTCCTGTGTTTTACAATGGGAAGTATTTTATAATGGGAGGGGACTGTTGTATCTTCCCTACCTTTTTGGACTACTACTCACATTGTCCCTAATAATTGACTATGTGGTCTGGATGATGAACTGGATGATGGGGAACTGCTGTCCAACACCATCCAGGGGCCAACATTCCCAACATGTGAGTTTCTTCCATCCACAGTGGAAGAAACTCAGGAGAAGAAACCTGCGTGGTCCTATGTGGAGTCTAGTGCATTCCTTGGGGCATCTACCAACCCCCCTAAGTACTGGTAGCCCTGTTTTTTCAGTATTACCCATTTTGCATAGACACACAGAACTGGTGGGACCATAAGTCTTGAAAAGTTGTGATGATGTAAAAATCCCATGAATCTTAAGATTCAAACTGATGTTGTATGCCAGATGTAACAGCTGAGGAAAAAAGAAGAAGAAAGTTTGCATTACAGCTGTGACAATGCCAGAAGACAGCAGAAATGAAGACAAAGAGAAGGAATGTTTAGGAAATACGAAGACTTCGAAACTGAGATTCATTGCCTCTGGGAAAAGAAAACAGTGGTTGTCCCAATGGTGATAGGTGCTGTAGAAGCAGTTCCAAATGGACTGAATGAACTGTCCATAAGTTGTGCTCACAAAAGCACAATTACAAAAGCCAGTATTGTTTGGAAAGCACTACATTATCCAATGGTAACTCACCAGTTCCTAGATTCTTGGACAGAATCTAAATCATTGATGTCCAAAACTCGAGCTGACAACACCTGGTAAACTGTGAAACTGAGAATAACGATGCTATTGACAAGGATGATCCTCAAACTCCTAAGCCATAGATGTGGTTATGAGTGCATAGCTACATCTCATCTCTTGATTCAGCCCCAAAACCTACCTTAACAGCCAGCAGCTGAACTGAGCAATAGAGGTCTGTTCTCCTGGCAATTGGGGTCCAGCAGGATGATGTTTTCATCCCCGTCTAACCACCAATGTGCAGTGCAATGAAGAGTTGGGACAGGAGACCTGCTTTGGACTGTCGCATTGGAGATCACTGGTGGGAGGAGGCTGCGTTACCACACTCTGAATCCCCTATCCTGTGCAAGATTGTATGAAATATCATCTAATATATAAAAGTCAAAGTTTGTTTATCCGTGTCAGGCGAGAAGACCTCCTATGATTAGCTGCCTGAGAAGATTCTATGGAATCTTGGGGTTTGCAGTTTAGGGAGGGGCCTTTAGAATTCTCAGCCAGAGAGCTCTTGGGACTGACCAGTTGCTATGACGAAAAGGCCTAGCAGCAAGGAGGAGGGCAGAATATTGCCTCAGAAACCCAACCTCTGTATGTTAACAACTCTGAATACAGATTGGATTGGGGCATATGGGGAAAAGTTACAGCTGCTGGACCAGACAGGTTGGGGAATTAGAGACACAGGATCTCAAATCTGTGTATTTCAGCCACATCTAATTCCTAAGGTAAGGTAATTTCTAAGGTATTTCTAACAAGTATTACCTATGAGAAAATAAAATCCTGGGCAACGCCGTGTATATGCTCTAGATTTATATAAACTGGACACTTATGGCTGAGAAACATTTTGTGAAAGTGCACTGGCTGAAAGTGTGTTGCCAGGTCAGGATGACCTGAGACATGGCCAGGTATCAGCAAGACTGTTATTATCTATTTTGATAAAATAGAATATATCTTTAAGAGAGAGATCAGGGAGGATGCCAGGCTAGCCTCTCTGAGAGGGGAGTTCCAAAGCCTGGGAGCAGCCACCAAGAAGGCCTTCTCCTGTGTTCCCACCAGATATAACTATGAATGTGGTGGGACAGGGAGCAGGGTCTCCTCAGAAGATCTCAAAACACAGTCAGGTTCATATGGGAGAATTTAGCCCTTTTGATAACCTGGCCCCAAGCTATTTAAGGCTTTATGGGTTATCACCAGCACTTTGAATGGTGTCCAGAAACAACGGGACAATTATTGCAACAAGGTAGTCACAAAAGCAAGATATATCTTGATTTAGCGTTCTAGAACCATTATCTGTAGCCTTGAGTTTAATATATAATCTACTGGCATAAGGGAAATATTTATTATTCTCATATCTTCTAACATTAAGGAAGGATTAAACCAAATGAGTCACTCTAAACGACAATATATATGCAAATGTTTTTTTTTCCTTCCCCTGGAGTGAGCATCCATTTATGACACATGCTTTTGATTATTTATAAGCTATCAAAAAATTTGCACAAAGGCACTTCTCAGATAAAATGTTTACAGTAAGTTACATCCATTGCTGACACTGTTCCAAAGGTCCGGAAGAAATGGAGAATTCAATTAAATGCTTCTATAATGAGGCTCTCAAAGTTCTGCTCTCCCAAACTATGGAGAAAATGGATATGTTAGTGGATCAGGAGTGTGAAAAATAAACTAGCCTGGGAAGAGATTGGTGTGGGTGTCTTCTAATATCAGCAGATCTGGGACTTAGGCCATTTCTGCACTAGCCTGTTATAGCGCTCTGATTCCACTTTCAACATCCTATGGAATCCTGGAGTTTGCAGTTTTGGGAGGGGCCAGAGTTCAAGTTCAAGACTGGGACCATTTCCACTCTATACTGTTACAGTGCTTTTATTCCACTTTCAACATCCCCTGGAATTCTGGGTTTTGTAGTTTACTGAGGCCCAAGAGCTCTCTGGCTGAGAAGCCTAAATGCCCGTCCCTAAACTGCAAACCCCAGGATTCCATAGGAGGTTGAAAGTGGAATCATAGTGCTATAACAGTATAATGCAGAAATGGCCTTTTTAGATATAGGGCAGGACTTAAATATTTTAATAGGCAAACAAACTTGGGAGGGTGGTGGGACTAAAAGAAGGATGTCCCTTGGAGATCTTAAGGCCATGGTGGGAGGCTTGTAAAGACAGATAGCACGGACCCAAGCCCTATAAGACTCCACAGCACCTCTCAGCACTAGCCAAGATTCTACGTTGTAGTCAACAGTGCGTAACTTTATGTATCCGTAATTAAGTAGCAGAACCCCAATGAAACCCTGTCAGTGAATTGGGAAGATGCGTGACAAGGCATCAGCCAGAGAGCCCTGATGCACAATGGACACTGATGGTGCATCATTCAATGCTGTAGGTGCCATTGTGCAACACACACTGTCACATGATAGCATCACAACAGGGCCTTAGTAGGCACAGATGTTGCGCAACTGCTCAGTTCTCTTTCCCGTACATGGAAGGCCACCTTCATTGATGTAAATCCCCAATAGAATGCAAGTCTTTGTGTTTAGACTGCTGTAATGAAATGATAGTGGGTCTACTCTTGAAGACTGCTTAGGGGCCTCATCTGGTACAGAATGCTGCCACTTGAGCCAGGATCAAATGATGTACTTCCATCAGATCCCTCTGTTTCTATCATGATCAGCAACCTCCCTCATGCCCTTTTGCAATTCATCCTGCAGACTTTTTTAAAAAAGCATCTGGAGTTGGTTATTGGCACCATAGGAGGCTGAAGCAGCAGGGGAAATGGAGGATGGAGCGGCAATTTCACTGGCGTGGAATACTTAAGTACGTCATTGAATGTTGACCATGATTACGGGCAGATTTTGATGGTCCATTATCTCAGCTGGCTGCCTATTCACTTCTGAGACTACTTCAGGGTATTGATTTTGACTCAGAAGGCACTAAAAGCTTGAGAAGACATCTCACATCATACTCCAGGCTAGCCTTTGAGCTATATAGAGGGGGGCCTTTGCTGTGGACAATACCTAGACAGTGTCAGTTCAAGTGAACACCTTCTCATGTGTGACAATCTGTCTCAGTTTCATGCATGGCTTTACCAAGCTTTGGGTACCCTTTCAATGCTTCTGGAGGAGATCTTTGAGTTTTCTGACTTGTTGAACCACCTTAGGGCATTTATGATCTTATTTTTATATTTATCTTATATTTTCTGTTTTTATTGTTGTTGGTGAACCACTTTCTGATTCTTTTAAAGAGAACTATATAAAGATAATGGTGTAGTGATGGTGGTGGTGGCACTTTCATCTTGTTCTTTTGCCATCCATTCCTTATATTCTCCAATTTCCATTTGTCTTCACACTTTCTGATGCTATAGGGTTTATAATCTTTTATGAATGATTGGAAAACGGATGCCAAAGTGTCAAATTTAGCAGATTTGTACTGACTTTAGAATTAAGCAAAAAGGGGTTAGTTGTCAGCCTGCCTCCAATGTGTTGTTCCAAGCCTAGGAGAATCCTTCTACTTCCATCATGAGCCCCAAGATAATCCAATGTACTCATGGAATGCTTTGCCAATATAGATGCGTCATTGACACCGTTTCATTGGCGATGAATCAGAAAAACAAGGAAAAACAAGAGAAAGGGATAAAGTTAAATCTCAGCAAAAAGCACCCCCTCCCAGATACTTTTCTCATAACTGATCTATGAATGGCTATACCTTTTTGAAAGCAACATAGCCTAGATATTCATGGATGCAATCCTAGGCACCTTTTCATAGAAATAAATCCTGTAGTAATCTGAGAGGGTCTGATGTCCAAGTCAACAAGTTATAGGAGTGCATCGGACATGTTGCAGACTTAAGCTTGGCTTTGCTGCTGCTGTGTGCCTGCTGTTTTCATCAGTCACCATCAAGTGGGCTTCAACTTATGGCAGCCCTACAAATGAGCAGCTTCCGAGACACCCTCTCACCAACAGCCCGGCTTCTTTCTTGCAAACTCAGAGCTGTAGCTTACTTTATTGAGCTGGTCCACCTGTAATGCAGTCTTTCTCTTTTCCTACTGCCTTCCACTTTACTGAGCATTATGATCTTTTCTGCTGAGTCATTTCATATCACAATATGCCCAAAGTATAATAATCTCAGTTTGGTCATTTTAGCATCTAGTGAGAAGCCAGGCTTGATATGCTCTAGGACCCATTTATTTGGCCATCCATGGTATCTATAGAGTGGTCCTTCAGCCACACATTTCAAATGAGTTTATTTTCCGCCTATCACCTTCTCCCTGCCTAGCTTACACAGACATACCTACTTGCCTCAAAATGTTCTAAGGCCCTTTCCACACCCTACCTTGGTCCCAGTGGCATCTGGTGATGATGGTGGGAGTGGCTCTCCCGAGAGGGGAGCAGAATGGAGCACTCCTTTCTGCACCGGCTGCCTCTGGGATCTACGAAGCACAAAGGCCATGTCTCTTCCTTCCGCAGCACAACCAGGTACTGTCCCAGGCTGTGCTGGGGCAGGAAGTGCAGCCATTGTGCTTCTAGGGCCTCCACAGACTAGCTAAGTGTGGACACATGGTGGGAGGATGTCACCAATCACTGGTCATTGATGGCAAAACTTGTCAACAACTTGCGGTGTGATCATTCCACCTGGGGATAGGAGAAGGACAGAACATTGTGCATAAGCATTGTTCTGAACCTGTCCTTCTCCCATCCTCATGGTGGGTTGGGTGTGTTGAGCAGAAAAGGACTAATCTACTATATGAAAGTCAAAGTCTGTATGCTTGCTTGTCTGTGTGAGGCAAAGACCTCATATGATTGGCTGCCTGAGAAAATTCTATGGAATCTTGGGGTTTGCAGTTTAGGGAGGGACCTTTAGAATTCTTAGCCAGAGAGCTCTTGGGTCTGGCTGGTTGCTATGGAGATGAGGCCTAGCAGCAAGAAGGAGGGCAGTGTATTCCCTCAGGACCCCAACCTCTGTATGTTAATAACTCTCAATACAAATTAGATTGGGGAATACGGGGTTACAGGTACTGGACAAGACAGTTTGGGGAATTAGAGACACAGGATCTCCAATTTTTCTGACAAGTATTACCTAGGAGAAAATAAAATCCTGAGCAACCCTGGGCATACACACTAGCATTCTAATAATATTAGAGATGTCTTCTGAGGAATGTTTTTTTTCCCCCCTTCATATGGTCCACCTTTCAAGACCTTCTGCTCAGAAAGCCCCGTGCCTGTGCTCCAGCCATAATCAGAGGGGCCAAAGGAAATGAGTTCTTGTTGTGTTTTCATAAGATTTGTATTCTGTTTATCCATCACTGACTGTGTTGCTGTAAATCAAGGAAGATATTGTGCTAAGAGCTTGTTCTCCTTGGGCTCCGAATCCCCTGCTGTTTCAAACTGCCAGCATCTTATTGACTCACTGAAATTGCTCTGTGCTGGGACTGCATTGGTAATACGAGGCATTTTGAAGCTCTGCACAGCACAAACAATGAAATATACCAATGATCGCTGAGCCCAGGGTTGTTGTGGAGGAGAGGAGAGCCAAGAGATTCAATTCTCCTCTTCAAATTTCTCCTGCTCCTTTCGATGAAGCCTGGGTCCTCCTCTTTCTCTCTCCTTCCTCGCCTCCTTCCATTTAGTTTCTGAAGTACATAAAATAATGCATGAGAAATCAGAAGATCAAGGCTGGTTCACTTTAAAAAGAGGGAGATTGGGTGCTCTTGGGGGGATTGCTAGCACTGTGGTGGGAGGGATTGAAATGAAATTCTTGATTTGCGCATTTATCACCATCAGGTAGCGTAGAAGAGTGATGGCAGCGAGCATCCTGACACACAATCATATGCATCCTTCAGTGAATGGAAGCAGACAAGCAGATGAATTTAGCTTTTGCTGGAAGTAATTACAAAGATGGTGATAGTCAATACAACATTCGCTCCAAGGAGGCTGGTTATTCCCTCTCACAGAGACAGCCTTCGCCTCAGCCTGGAGATCCAGAAAAAAATGCATTCTTTAAAATATTGCTGTTGTAAAAAAGTAAGGCCTGAAGGTCTGGATTCAAAAGTTATACCTAAAAATCATTCTTGCTTCTAAACCAAAGTTAAGATTTCTCTGGTCTTCATGGTCATTCCCACTGCCAAACAGCTGGATAAAACTAGAATCACTTTGTTAAACTGTTTCCAATGATCTTCAGAGGGTTTGACTCTCGCCAAGAACCTGCATCATGTTTGCTTGCCATAAATCAAGCTGGAGCAAGTCCAGAGGAGGGCGACCAAAATGGTGAGGGGCCTGGAAGCCATGAAGCCCTATGAGGATAGACTTAGGGAGCTGGGTGTGTTTAGTCTGCAGAAGAAAAGGTTAAGGGGGGACATGATAGCCATGTTTAAATATTTGAAGGGATGCCATGTCGAGGAGGGAGAGGGCTTGTTTTCTGCTGCTCCAGAGACCAGGACAAGGAGCAATGGATTCAAGCTGCAGGAAAGGAGATTCCACCTGAACCTCAGGAAGAACTTCCTGACAGTCAGGGCTGTCAGGCAATGGAATCTGCTGCCTCCATGGAATGTGGTGGAGTCTCCTCCATTGGAAGTTTTTAAGCAGAGGCTGGATGGCCATTTGTTGGGAATGCTTTGATGGGTGTTCCTGCATGGCAGGGGGTTGGACTGGATGGCTCGTGTGGTCTCTTCCAACTCTACATTTCTATGATTCTATGAAATCCACTTTCATGTAGTTACGTTATGCTACACCAGACTTCTACTGAATATCACCAACGTGAAACCAGTTGTGTATCTTGTCTAACACTTTCTGGGCAAATTGCAAAATGTTGGTTACAACCTTTAAAGTCATACAGAGTTTGGATCACCTCCTCCCATATAATCCACCCCATACACGAAGGTCCTCTGGGGGACATTTGCTTCAACCAGCCAGGACTAGACTGGCAACGGTCACCCAGAGGACTTTTTCTTCAGCCATTCCTAGACTGTGGAATGACCTGCCGGAAGACACTTAACAGCTGAATATGCTGTCCAAATGTAAAACAGCATTAAAGACCAGTCTCTTCTGGCAGGCGTATCCAGATGATTTTTAATTGTGATTTTTAACAATGGATTTTAAATATATATTGACTGTTTTGTATTAGACATTTCTATTATTTTTCTTTTGATATTATGCATTTTAACTCTTATTTTTAACTGATTCTTTTAAACTGATATATATACACACACACACACACACACACACACACACACATACATACATACATATTATATGTTAATCTGTTACTGTCCCCTACCTCAATCCATGGGGAGAAGAGGGTAGGAAAGGATGGACATCATCATCATCATCATCTAATTTAGCAATGGTTGTTTCTGTCATACTAGTAAATCAAGTTGATACACTGAAGTCACTAACAAATAGCTATGCTCCTTCCAGGAATGTGCAACAGTATGGAAAATATTCACCCTTGTGGAACTTTGCTTACACAACTGTAGGCTGAATATACCAACAAGAGCTAAAGAAGTACAATGTTGTGTACAAGGTAACTTGCAAGTATGTAGGACACTAACAGAGTCCCACTGTATGCATTTTAAATGAAACCAGGATCCTGCTAGATTTCCCCTCTCAACAATCCCATGGATGAGCCACAACCATGAACGTCTGAGGTTCCCTAAAGGATATTATTCACCATGAATCACATGGCAGAATCCCACAGTTGGAGGAGGACTTCTGGAACAAAGTGCAGCTTTTTACAAGGCTTTATTTAGTTCCTAGGGACAAGTGTTCTCCTTCATGCACCTCCTCACTGGTCTATCAAGCTAACTGGCCGGGCATGGATTTAAGGAGACAAAACACACAACAAGAGTTCTAGGTACTTGGGAAGGTCTCCGACGTGCTTGTGCTTTTCCAGCCTCTTTTATACTTTCTGTGCTCCACTGTTCCTGTTGCGCAGACACCTTGCTCACCTTCCACAGCAATTAAACTGCCACAGTAGAGGCCCCACAGGATTTGGAAGATTTTTGGGGTGGGGTGGGATCACAGAGCACCTGTGTGCTATGTTTGCCTTCCAGATCTCAGCCTTTGGGAGCCCTGGTGGCGCAGTGGTTAAATGCTAGTACTGCAACCACAAGGTTGTGTGTTCGATCATGCCCCGCTCCAAGGTTGACTCAGCCTTCCATCCTTCCGCAGGTCGGTAAAATGAGTACCCAGCTTGTTGGGGGCAATTAGCTAAAATACATTGTAAACCGCTTAGATAACACTCAGTTGATAAGAGGTATAGAAGTAAATGCTATTGCTATATATTGCTATTTTCAGCAGTTCTCGAGAAATCCCCCTCATCCATTAATTTCCACTACCCCTTCTTTCAGATACTCCATTGATTTCATGCCATTAAGTTTGATTCTTTGGATCAAATTGTGGGATAACCCTTGGATAGAATTGTGCAGCCCCTGATTGAGAGTCATCTAATAAGAGCAAAGAGGATGAAACCATGGAGAAACAGCAGAGGAGCAGCAGTATTTTTAACGTAGTTCTACAAACATGTAGATGTCACCTTTCCTGACCTCTTAAGATGACACCTGCTTTAAAGTATAACTAGTTAATGGCTAATCCTGCCCATTCTTTCCTAAGCTACAATCTCTCTCCTATTCTAAAATGTTCTCCTACTTCTGTACGATGAACAAAAATGATTTTAATATAATTTGATCAAATGAAAAATGAATGCATAAAATATTTCTTCCACAATTGCATTTGTTCATAGCTTCCCTTTTCAAAAAAAAAGAGTTGCAATGTGGTTTTGTGACCGTCATTTTTGAGCGTGTGTTTATATGAATTGCTAATTCAACTAAATGACTCCATTCTGCCCTGAAATCTGTATTGTGAATGCCCTTACTTTTTGGAGAGCATGCCATAACTCTTAATTCACCCTTCTTCATCTTTATTTCCTTTTCCCAAAAGCCTCCCTTTATAGAAGGAAAGCATTAGTCATTCTTTAAAAAAGAGAAAATCAAAGCTGCAATCCTGCACTCATTTACTTGCTCCTAAGTAGACATGTCATTCTGTCCATCCTGCTCATTAGAATTTCATGAAGGAGAAAATGGAAATGCGGGCATTGATCCTACCTCCTCCATTGCATCTCTCATCTTGTTGCTCTCCACAAGTAGGAGAAGTAACTTCTGAAATAGGCACTTGGCTGTATGCTGTAAGCTTCCTTTGCAAATTGAATGGTCCACTGGCTATGGACTTTGCTGGACAGGGTTGATGCAGCGAAATAGTCCACACATAGGTAACCACCTGACCAGACCACCAAAATGTGTTCAGTTTAGGGCTGCCTTTGAAAACAACTCTGAAGTTGCAGCTAGTACAAAATGGAGTATCTGGATTGCTGACTAGAACAGCATATGCTGTTTGTTGTAAAGTGTAGTCAAGTTGACTTAGACTTATGGTGATCCTATGAAATGAGAGATCTCCACATTATTCTGTTATCAACAACCCTGCTCAGGCCTTGCAGATTTGGGGCCATGGCTTCCTTGTTTGAGTCGGTATTGTGGTCTTCTTCCTTTCCTACTGCATTCTTGCCAAGCATCATGTTTTTCTCTAGTGAGATAAAACATATCTTCTCAAGATATGTCCAAAGTATGACAGTTTACAGCTTAGTCATCTTGGCTTCTAGGAACGGTTTAGGCTTGGTTTGCTCTTGGACCATTTGTTTGTCTTTCTGGCAGTCCAAGGTATCTGCAGAACTTTCCTTCAGCACCACATTTCAAAGGGATTGATTCTCTTCCCATCAGCTTACTTCACTGTCCAGCTTTCACCACCATACATAGAAAGTGGAAATACAACGGCATGGACAATCCTGACTTCGTTCTTCAAAGATATAGATATAGAAACCATAAAAAACTTGGGTTTTAAAAGTGCTGTTTCCAGCCTGAATTCAAGGTGTTGATGACAAAATGGTTTGGGATGTTGACACATGAGAAAACATATCTTCTTGTACTTGGCTGCCCTAGGACTGAAGTTTACTGGAGGGGTCCTTCTTTGCAACCCAACAGTACGATGGGCAATATGGTGGGGAAGGACATGTCTCTTTGGCCATGATTGGGGTAGTAGAGTACCTATCATGCCGAGGGAAGATTCCATATTTAATCTCTGGTTTCTGCAGGTAAAACTTCTCTATTTCTCTTTCTCCATCTCCCATTCTTTTTCTTCCTCCTCTTCTTCTTTTTTTCCTCCTCCTTCTCCTTCTCTTTTTTCTTCAGCCTCCTCCTTCTCTGAAAAACAACTTACATATTTATCAAGTTGGCTGATGTTTAGATTTGCATTTGGAATACTCAAAATATTCTAAGGAGAGGAAAGAATGCCTTTGTTCTAAAATGTGAAAGCATCAAGCTGTGAGTAAAGGAAAAAAGAAGCACTGTGATGGATTGGGGGAGAAGAGAAACTGCATTGTTCATTCAAGCAGGGAAGGGCACACACAGTACAATCTGTTATAGGTCTACTCAGAAGCAGACTTCATTGACTTCAATAACACTTACTCCCAGGTCAATGAATATAGAATTGTAATCTTAAATATGTCTCATCCCATCATCTTTCCCATACTACATTTCCACGGGAATTAATGTCACTCCTCCATTTTGTGAAATCATGTTGGAAGTAGAGCGATGGAATCTTTTTTTAAAAGTATTAATGAGTTATGTTAATCCCAGGAGAAGATGGTGAACAAAGCTACTTATGCAGCACTAGAAAAAAACAGGAAATGTATTATGAAGAAACTGAACAAAGCTTTGCTTTAAAATTTCGTAGGATGATATGAATGTATAGAAGAAGATTGTTTCCTCATCAAAATAGGACGTGTAGTCCAGGGTTCTGTTGGTTTTCCGTGCATAAGTAATCTCCTTTACAAAAGCAAGAGGGACATCTTTGCCTGATGCAGAGAAGGCCCACAAGGTTATAGAAGTGGAGGTGCAGAAGTGAGACCATGGTACATGTGGATGGCCATTGGGTTGTGCTTCCGGTTGTGCAATATTGCCTCAAAAGGCCCATGGCACAAAGGGTGCAATGCAAAGGATGCATGTGCATGACACATGTGGAGGTTTATGCTGCAAAAAATCTGAGCTAGGTTCTCAGATGCAATCACAATAGGTTGCACGTGCACTTCCATTGCTTTCTCTCATTTTTTTTTCTCTGAACAACTTCCCCCCCTCCCTTCTTTGTGATTTTGGAATTGCAGGAATTTGGAAACTTCCACCCCAGTTCAGAAGCCTGTCCCAACGTGTGGTCACAGAATCATAGGAGTGGGAGGGGCCATGGTGGCAATCTAGTCCAACCTTTTTCCGTGCTGACATCTGCAGCTAAAACACTCTCAAAATATGACCACACAAACTTCCAAAGAAGGAGAATCCATCACAGTTTGAGGCTGTCTATTCTACTCTCAAACACCTCTTACAGCCAAGAAGTTCTCCCTAAAGTTTTGATGGAATCTGTTTTCTTACCATTTGAATCCACTGTTCTGTGTTCTAATCTCTCAAAGACCAGAAAACAAGCTTGTCCCATCTTCTGCATGATGCCTTTTTAGTTATTTAAAGACGGGGTTAACACAACTCATGATTACTTTTCTCTCTCTCTCTTTTTAAATGACTCCATCCTTTTACTTCCAACATTATTTCACAAGATGGAGAAGTGGCATTAATTCCCATGCATCATGTGCATCTGCCAGTGTTCTACACACTTTTCACTATTATGGTAACTAGGATATGGACTGTATAATGCAAGTAGAAAGTAACTCCTATGGCAGTTCTATACACCATGCTGAGACAAGGTAAAACTTTGTCCTCTGCTGATCAAAGGTAACTTTTCTGCCAGTCTCTGTGCACCCATCCATCCAATGCTTCTCCTTCACCAATGATTATTCCCGAAGGATATTTTCTTTTCAAGCCTGGGACTTCATTTCTCCAGGATTTCAGCATTCATTTCAGGGTTCTTTGAGAAGCATCCACAGCTATGGTGTAAGAGAGCCTATTTTAGTTTCTTCGTTCTCTGCCAACACATACATGCCCAAAGCAAAAAAATAATAATAATAAATAAAAATAAAATAAAAAAAGAGGCAGAAATTGAATAAATACCTCTTAGGTTATGCAAATAAAATTTTGACTTTTAGAACTTTGCAATGTAGCCAAGAATATAGGCTGGCTCCCTGAGGTGGAAAACTTTTCCAATATCTCATTTTAGTTTATGTTTTGAATCTCAAAGTGCCTGCCTGATAGCTTTTTCGCTAGGTGCCCTCTGGATCTGTGCATATGTATGCATGTCAATGATCTCCATAGAGTCCTTGCTAAACAGACAACATTTTGGTTTCATGGGAGAAATCGGGACATTCCCTAGTCCCATCGTGCCCACTTCCCAACACCAGCATGGAAAATTCAGTGGAACAAATAGTTGTTACTGAGGTCCTGGCCTACCCGGAGATAGCACTAGATATCACTTTGATATCAAACAATTCAGCTTTCCTCTGCCACCCTGCTCCACGTGTTTGCGAGGCCACTGGACAAGCACATAAATGGGCGCAGCCGATAATTGCTGGACATTCCGTCCTCCACCCAGGCAGGCCAGACAGAGCCGGTTCGTTGCTTCAGGGACCTCTCTGGCAAACACCTCCTTGCTTATGCGCAATACTAACAAAGGCTTCCTGCCCCGAACAGGCAACCTGACAAAGCTGTACTAAGCGCTCCGCATTTGCCTACTGGCTACACTATTGTTAATTCGACTCTGATTCAATCATGCTAAATTCTGACCTTTCCAAAGCTTTGTCCCGCTCCTAAATCGCATTGTTCTCACCGAGTAAGGTATGGCCTGCAGTCACAATTCACCCTATAAAAACCCCTGATTCCGAGACCCTCCTCGGATCGCTCTGGACTTTCATCCCACCTTGCTGCCGCTTTGTTTGGCGAGCTGTCCCCTCAGTCCCACGTACTGAGACTCCATACCAACGAACTCAATCTTCAGACCTCTCCAGGACTACGAGACATGTGTCGTATCACCCATTTCCCTCTAAAAATCCCTATTTCCAATTCTTTAGTTATCTGTGTGATTGTGGTGTCTTTAATATTTGTCTGTATTCAACAAAACATCAATTTTGCTATTTTAACCCGTCTGGCCACTTGACTGACCTGACCCCGTAGACGCTGGGCTGCAAGATCCTGCTAAGTTACCCTGCCTCTCGCTAGCTTTAGCGAGTGCTCCAGATAATTTCCCCCAAGGTTGTGTTGTTGTTTGGTTCTTTAGGTGTCCCTCCCAGGACCCCAGTAAACAGGGTAACATAGTGCTTCTTCATGAGGATCCCTCTCCAAGGAAGAAACAGACATGACGGTAAGGCACGCTGCAGCTGCTTACTAGTGCAACTTGGCAAAGTTACTCTTTTGGTGATTGTGACCATTCTGGTTGGGGAATTTTAGGAGTTGTGGTCTGAAAAAAGGAACTTTCCTGAGTTCAAATTCTTGCCACATTCCACAGGATGTTGAAAGTGGAATAATAGCACTATAATAGTGTAGTGCAGAAAGACTGCTAGGAAGACTTTCTCTCTCTGTAAAAAATGTGGTAACCTTTCACCCTAGAAGACACACAATATTAGAGAAATTTTGCAAAGTGAACTTCTTTTTCCTAGTTGGGTGATATATAAAAAAGTCTTGTGCATTATCTCAGTGGGGAAAAAAAATGTTTTCTGATAAACTTTTGACTCAGTTCGATCATACCTACAAACCACACACGCTCACAGAGGAATTCTCAAAACATCATTTATAGTACAACCTGTGGCAAGCGTGTCTATGCTTCTAGAATTAAAGCAATTATTTCTGACAGCCTTGTCAGACTTTGATGATTCTTCATTTCAGACTCAAAAGTCACTCTTCACACTTTCTCCAGGGGCACAAGAAACAGTATGAAGCATCTGAGGAGGCTTTATTTTTTAAAAAGAGAGACTACTTTATCATACTGACATAAAAATGCTCACTGAGGTTCGGTGAGGAGGTGTCGGAGGAGAAAAATGTTAGGTTTGAGTATTAGTTTTCCTTCCTGTATTGAGGTTTTTAATAGTTGGTGGGTTCCTACAAAGTGTAGATGAAACTGTTCACTTATTTTGTTCTCACCTGTAAGAATGAATAATTTTGAAGATTTTCTCTTTATTGGGTGTGATTGCAAGAGTTTTTGTAGTTTTCACATCTCGAAACTTCTCAACAAACAACTCAGTTATGCAAAAAAAAAATCACTAGTGTGCTCTTCTTTTTTTCATTAAACAACATTTTTTGGATGATTTCTACACAAAAATATTCTTCTTTACACAAAGTCCCAGGTTTTCAGAGAAAAAAAACTCTGATGACTGATTGCATGTGGCAATGACACCTAGACTGAGAAGCTACCAGTTCTAGCCCCTGCACCTCTTGGAACAGCATCATACTGAGCATAATTGCTAGTCCTATCCTTTGTTAGATGTCACAGAACTGAAGTAAATAATGGACCACAAGCTGAACATGAGTCAGTAGTGTGATGCGGCAGCCAATAACGCCAATGTGATTCTTGGTTGCAGCAATAGGAGTATGGTGTCTAGACCATGGGAGGTAATGGTACCACTCTATTCAGCTTTGGTTAGACCTCATCTGGAATACTGCATCCAGTTCTGGGCACCTCATTTCAAGAAGGATATCAACAAGCTGGAAATTTTGCAGAGGAGGGCGACCAAAATGGTGGACGGTCTGGAAGCCATGAAGCCCTATGAGGAGCGACTTAGGGACCTGGGGATGTTTAGTCTGCAGAAGAGAAGGTTAAGAGGAGACATGATAGTCATGTTTAAAGATTTGAAGGGATGTCATGTTGAGGAGGGAGTGGGCTTGTTCTCTGCTGCTCCAGAGACTAGGACAAGGAGCAATGGATTCAAGCTACAGGAAAGGAGATTCCACCTGAACTCCGAAAAGAACTTCCTGATGGTCAGAGCTGTTTGGCAGTGGGATATGCTGCCTTGAAGTGTAATGAAGTCTCCTTCTTTGGAGATTTTTAAGCAGAGCCTGGATGGCCATCAGTCAAAGGGAATGCTTTGACGTTTGTTCCTGCATGGCAGGGAGTTGGACTGGATGATTCTCTAATTCTCTGATTTACACCTAAACAACTTGGTGATGGAAAGGTTGCTTTTGTGTTGTGGTTCTGTGAGGTTTGGACTTCAGTGTCCCCCTTTGTCAAAAGTACTGATGGATGCCACTCCGTGTTTCTTTTGAAAAACAAGGGCAAGAGGAAAATCCCAGCATCTCTTCAAAGTGCATCATGAAATTGCCTCCTTAATTTATAAACTCCCGAGGACATTAATCAATCTCATTCTTCTGTTGGGATTCCAGGGAAGTTTAAAGGTTATTCAGTCAGTTGGAATGCTCAGGGTGATTACTTACAGATTGCTTATTCGACACTATTTCCATGAAACAATAACATTTTATGCACAGTAAGCTCTATTATTTCTCATTTGTTTGTGACGCTTCACTTCACATACAGGTGCCAGCTACCTGGGATATTATTCATCTTTGAAAAATGCTTAGCAGTGTTCCTTCCATTGGCTACTACTGCAAATTGCTTCTGATTAATCATACTCAAGTTACTTTAGCTCTTGCAATGGACTCCGGTAGGAGAAAGGGACCGGCGAAATTGAATGATGGAAACCGCAGCTCCGCGGTTTAGCACCCAATCCAAATGTGACTCTCTTTGGGTGAGAACAGGGGATTGTCCTTCTAATTTATGAGAATAACCTTTAAGAAAATTGAATTAGGTTTATAGGAGAACATATTACTCCCAATGTTGATAAAGAGGAAAATGAAAATTGGATGATGGGACAGATAAACGAGAGACGCCTTTGGCTCACCGCACGTTTATTAAATCAATAACATATTTTGGGTGTATTTTTTAAAGATAAATGTAATCTATTTAGCCTTTTTATTAGTGGATTCTTCTTCTGGATAAGTGAAGATCAGCTGGGTGTTGGCACTTAACTCATGGTCACTGCTGGCCTAAATTTAATGAAGGATATTGTGTTGTGGTTTTGCTGAAATGTTCTCCATTCCCTCCCTGGGCATTCGAATGGAGAGATGGTTCATAAATTCCACAAATAAATAAATGCAATGCTTACATTGCCATGCCTCATCGAAGAACATATGGCCATCAGTTTGGAAATATAGTCAGATTTTCTATGAATTAGATCACTCACTCAGCGTGTGCAGAAAGATTTATGGTTTGCTGTTGTATATATTACTTTCTGCAGTTATGGCTTAATATTGTGCATTGAGCTTTAATTTCCAGGAAGTCTGTTCTTCTGAAAGAAATTAATAGAAAGAGCAAAAGCTCGCACGTGGCAACATGCCTGCAGTATCTGGGGATGGAAAGAAATTTGATTGGACATGAGGAGCTCAATAAAAGTAACATTTTGTACCTCCTGAGACTTGTTGTGAGAAAGTTCACAACGTGAGTATTTGCATATTTGTCAAGCTTTTCCTTCAGATTAGGAGCCAGCATGGTTTAGCTGGGCTGTGACTTTGGGAGCAGGGATCAACCATGGAAACCCAGTGGGTGACCTGGGGCAAGTCACACTCTCTCAGCCTCAGAGGAAGGCAAAAGCAACCCTCCGGAAAAATTTCTTGCCAAGAAAACCCCATGATCTCCTTAGGATCACCATAAATTGGGAGTGACCTGAAGGCATACAACAACAAGGCTTTTCCAGGACCTTAGTGAGAACTAAAGACTAAGATCAAAAAAGGTCCCATCAGTTGAATTAGATGGGATGGGGGGCTTGTAAGTTTCTGACTGGGAGTTTCTGATGGTCTCTATGGGTCAAGCGAAGTCTGTCTTGGCTCATGGGGAGGTAAAGCTCGGCTTAGGTTCTGAACTAGAAATAAGCCATCCTTTTGTGCTACCAGGGTGTTTGGCAGGAACTAGCTTTGCAAGGAGGAAGAAGCTGCCTCAGGTACTCTTGGAAAAGAACAGCCTGCCTATTTGCTTATCGGAGAACCAGGTAATTTTATTGTCAATGATCCCTTGCAGTTACAAAACAACACACACACACACACACACACACACAGACACACATGTGCTTAGCTGTTGGTTTTTAAAAAATCCAACAGCATAAGTGGGGGGAGACATGCAGAAAAACACTTCCGTCCATGGGGACAGTTATGCACATTAAGTAAATTGTACAGAATAGATGAATGCATTAGGGAAAAAATGTGCAAAAAATGGATCACATCTTGCTGGTGTTTTATGCACATGTTGGTGTTCTATGCATACAGCAGAACTTAATTTGGCCATGGTATAACATCTATATTCCATTCACCATTGTGTAAACAGATCTCTGCACAACTAATTGTTGAAGGCACAACTACACCATCTTGAAGGCACAACTACACCTCATTGCTTTCAATACACCATTGGATTCTCAGAGATTGTAGAAGGAGCAGGCAGACTATATCCCTAGTCCCATGGCTAAGAGGCATCATTTGGCTTGGTGAGTTAGAATGTATCCACATTGTACAATTATGGTGGTTTGGTAACTCTTTCACTATCATAGCTCCATCCTATGAAGTCCTGGGATTTGTACCTTGGGGAGACACGTAGAAATTTTTACTGTTCTCCCCTTAACTTGAGCTTTCTGGAAGACAGTTCTGAGATCCTCATGGAACTATAAATCTGAGGATTCCATAGGCTGGAACCATGTCAGTTCAAACGGTATCAAAGTGCAATAAGTGTGAAGTGTGGGCATACCCTTGTAAGGCCATTTGGCTAGCTCAGCATTCAGTTCTACGGCTGTTTTTAAGCCAAAGGAATGAGCAAAGGAAAACAGAGGGTAGTGAGTGAAGGACATTTTATTGCAAAATATACATAAAATTAGCTAAACTGGATATTAGTGGATGAGTTGAGATTTTAATTACTTTTAGATGATATATATTAAGATGGATTAATTATGGTTGAAGGATTAGACTCACTGGAGCAACAGGGGGACTACTGTGCTTGTTATGAGTTTGAGAAAAGAAAGAAGATCCAAGTTGGTGGCGGGGGGAAGACATCACAGCTCTTTCTCACTCATTCCCATATCATTTGGATTTAATCAGCAATTTCCAAAGCTGACCCAAAATACTTGTCAGGCTTGACATTTGGAGGATCAAGGGACTAAGGAGGGGTCAAAATGGTCATCAAAAAATTGCAGGGTGTCTAAAGACTCTAAAGGCACCACAGCCTGTCTGATCTTGGGAACTAAGCAGGCTCACCTTGGTTAGTACTTGGATGGGAGTCTACCAACAAATGCCAGCTGCTGTAGGCTATATTTCAGAGGAAGGGAATGGCAAAACCAGAAAGAACAGAAGTAAGACAGCTGAGCTCCTGTATGAGGCCATTTCCGCACTACACTGTTATAGTGCTATCATTCCACTTTCAGCATTTTATGGAATCCTGGGGTTTGCAGCTTAGGGAGGGGCATCTAGAATTCTCAGCCAGAGAGTTCTTTGGCCTCCATAAACGACAAACCCCAGAATTCCCCAGGAGGTTGAAAGTGGAATAAATAGCACTATAACAGTCTAGTGTGGAAATGGCTTGAGTCTGAATAGTGGCTATTTTGATGGACTTTAGGTAAAACGGATCCCGGTCAGATTAAATACTCTCCTGCAAGGAGAAGTAACTGATTTAGCTCTGGCAGGAGGGGCTCCTTAAGACCTTTATGATTCTGAAGCCATTGTTCTAGCAGCCACCTCTTGCTTGCCATCTCGGCTACAGATTGATGTTCGCTGAATCCCTTTTATAAACACATCTGGCAGGAAGTGGCATCTGCAACAACAGCTGGCAGCCCCAGAGAGGGAGGAGGAGGTGGAGAGAGACTGAAAGGGAGGGAATAGAAAAGCACGAGAGAGATAAAACGGGGACTCTGAACAGAGGAGGCGGTGGAAGGAGGACAGTCAGAAGCTATAATTACATCCCAGTGTTTCCCCCCAGCAAAAGGGACATGATCCTATTAATATCACATGAATAGATGATCAACCATTTTGCAATATATTTACTTAGCTGAATACTGAGAGAATCGTACAATCATAAAGTTGGAAGAGACAGCAAGGGACATCTGGACACCCCCCCATCATTCAGCTGAAGCACTCCTGAATGGTCACCATTCAACCTCTGTTTGAAGACCTTGAAAGAAAGAGATTCTACCTCTCTCTAAGGGCCTTTTCGCACTACACTGTTATACTGCTATGATTCCACTTTCAACCTCCTATGGAATCCTGGGACTTGTGGTTTAGGGTGGAGTCTCAAGAATTCCCAGCCAGAGAGCTCTTTGGCCTCAGGAAACAACAAACCCCAGAATCCCACAGGAGGTTGAAAGTGGAATGATAGCACAACGTACTGCGGAAATGGCCTATGTTTTATGTTTATGTGTAAATTTTAATAAAAGAGATATATAACGGCAGAATTACATATCTTAATTAAATTATAAATAATCAAATTATATTATAGTTAAAAGAGGATATATATATATATATATATATATATATATATATATGGGCAGACCATTGGCTGATGACTAGAAATCCTAGGTGAGCACAGGTTGGACCTCCAGATGTTATTGGGTGGCAATTTTCACCCATCCTATCCAGCTGTCAGAGTCATATAGAGGCCTTGCAAGAGCTGCAGCCCAATAACAACTAGAGAGCCATAGTTGCCCACCCACCCTGCTGTAGATCAAGTTATTAAATGCCACACTAGGTATTTTTGTAGTCCACTGATGATCCCATGAAGATGATATGGTGATGGAGGAAAAGCCACCATCTAGGACTCCTGATAAACATTATTTTGCTTGGGCACCAGATGCAATTCTGAGTTCCATCCAAATGACACCTCCTTATTTTGGAGAAGCTGAACTGAATGGTCAGAGATGAAGGTTCCTTCTTACAGCTGAAAGATTTCTCATTACATGAAGGAAGACTCTCTTCACATTCAGTGACATGCGTCGCGTTCTACGTATCTGGGAAGTGGGCATTCAAGCTTAAATGGCATTTTATTTCCACTGTTTCCTAGAAACCAAAGTTTTTAAGAGAGAGGAAGAACCCGAGCCGTGTAGATAACATTACATGAAATAATGCCTAAAAGCTCTCTTGTTCTACGTCGTGCAGTTATTATCAGAGCAAATAGCATTTCAGCTTGTCATATCAAGGGAAGGGAAGCGTTCTGCTGTGAATAAGATTGGATTGGATGGGAGCTCAGAACTGACTGTCAGACTTATGATAACTGACACTCGGATGAAAACATTAGACTCGGAGAAAAAAAGTAATAATTCTAAAAGGTTTTGGAGGCCCTAAAGGAAATTTTTGCAACACTTGATTGTACAATGTCTGTGTCATGGCCTCATTAGATTATCCGTTGGGTCTTAGCCTTTACAATTGCTCACTTAGAGAAACTCTGCTTAGGTCTGTGTTACACGTCTGTGTTTGTCAGTGGTGGGAATGTGGTGGGAATTGGTGTTCTTCACCGTCGGCTATGCTGACTGGGGCTGCCGGGACTTGCAGTTTAGCATCACATGGGGAGTCCAGTAATTCATACCCTTGGGATGCAGAAACATATGCAAACATTTCAGTGGAAATTTAAAATAAATAATGAAAGGAAAGGATGTAACTCTTCAGATATTGGATTACCACACTCAAGAATGGATAATTTCACCCATTCTCTCTCCAGTCATTGGAATTATGGGCCTTTTCACATGCCACAATTAAAACACCAGGACCATTTCTGCACTACACTGTTCTAGTGCGATTATTCCACTTTCAAGCTCCTGTGGAATGCTGGGGTTTGTAGTTTCCGAGGCCAAAGAGCTCTCTGGCTGAGAATTCTAGAGGCCCCTAGACAACCAAATTGTCTTGGCTGAATGTGTGTGTGTGTGTTTCATAAACCAGGAATGTGCAAGGCTGATGAAACAGCATTTTGTCTATTGCTCAGATGAATGAAAACTGATTTATAGCAAGCAAGTTGAAATGGGAGAAGACATGTAATAAGTGGTTTCAAAAAAGAAAAAGGAAAAAAAGTCTGCAATGACCATAGAGGTTGAGTACTCAGTTAAAGCAGAGAAAAGCTGCACTGTGAAAAATGACCCAGAGAAAAATGGGATTTCTTTTTGCCGAGGGAAAGAATTGCTTTCCCATCTTCATCTGAAGCCAGAATTCATTCTTAGGTTGTGGTCCGGAATACAGAAGCTCCTCTTGTCAGTAGTCTTACTAACTGAGGT
This sequence comes from Ctenosaura bakeri, assembly GCA_948474755.1. Classification (NCBI taxonomy): domain Eukaryota; kingdom Metazoa; phylum Chordata; class Lepidosauria; order Squamata; family Iguanidae; genus Ctenosaura; species Ctenosaura bakeri. The sequence continues at coordinate 74,883 of CAOLHI010002094.1, read as the reverse complement.
TCTAAACAGGCCAGAACTCCAGATCCAGGCATTAAATGGGAGAAGTTAGCAAAGCAACTAAATTACCCCACTAAGAAAAATCCAATTTTGGGAGCTGTGAACAGCCAAAGCATTTTTAGCGACTGAGATGGTGGCTGGAAGGAATCAACAACCTCAATGACCATTCCTTACAGCAAAATTTGAGGTGAATTTTATAGGAATGGAAAAGATATGTTTAAGAACTTTTTTTTTAAAAAAAAATAGTTTGTGCAATTTGTAATCTACAAGACTGTTAGCAAATGCGTGTGCATATTTTTTGGTTTGCCTGTCATTGGGAAGAAACTGCAGCTGGCAGAGTCTTCTTCTCTTGTTCCTTTTAAAATTACAGGCAAATGTAGATGACTCAAAATGCATATCTTTAGAAGTAAATCACACAGAAACATTTTAGTCAAGGCAGAAAAAAGGAGCACTAGATAATTATGCAAGAAATGTTTTTAAAAGTGTGTACATTAAGAAAATTGTGGGTCCAAAACATCCATGTGAAAACAAAACCTTGCCCAGATTCTTGTAAACTGATAAACAATAAAGTCAGAAGGGAAAAACTGGTGGAGTTTGGAGAAAGGCAATGAAAGTGAGACCAAGAGATTTTTTCATCTTTTAAACTTCCATTTTTCCCTGACAGTGGTTCCTGACGAAAGGAAACTTGCAATTTATTATGGTTATTTGGAACTCAGTGCAATCATGAATGAAAGGTACCCCCTAAAATTTTTTAAAGGTTGTTTGTCCTGCTTCAATTTCATAGACAGAGGGGTTGCTGAATCCACTCTAGTTTCTAGTTAGTACTTTAATGTAACTCTCCAAGGTGCTAAACCCTATCAACAAAAAATGTATTTTCCTCCATAGAACAATTCTTTTGCAATATCTCAGGGCACTGAATACCAGGAGAAAACTGCAAAATTCTTATTGGTCCATTTTTCTTCTCGATGGGAATTCCTAGCTAAAATTACTTGGGAACTGATTATTCTGGGTATTCTTTTGGCCTCAGTAACCATGTTATATATTTTCATCACTGGAGAGATTGGTATGGATCTCTCCACTCAGGGGATCATTTCATGCACGAAGGACTCTAAAAAGCACCCTGGATGTCTAGTGGGATGGCGAGATGCTTGTCCTGATGCCCACGCTCAGAAGGAGAATGGAAAATTGCAATGCAGATCCATATGGACAAGGTAGTTCTAAAACGTCTCAATCAGGATCAGGTCTTTTGCAAAGTTAATGGATTTTAACCCCTCATTCAGAATCAAAGCAGACTCAAATATCTTGCATTGTAGAAGAGATAGCTTCTACTGGGCGACTACTGGGGAAAAAATGCCCCTTGTTCTTTGACACTTCAAGGATTGCCAATAAGCTCAAAAGGAACAAGGATGAACAAAGTACTTGTGAAGACATCATCCCTAATCTTCAAAATGTCCTGAGCCTATGTCCCTTTGAGCCCTGGTTCCGTTACACTGCTGTTCCCACACAGAAAAACATATCTTTGTTAATAACCAGTTCTTTTATTTGTTCATCTGCCTTCTCTAGATCATGTCCTGAGGTTTACTGGAGCTTACTCTGAGTTTACTGGAAATACCCTCAGCTGACAGTTTTGTGACATCAGCACAATGCTCTTTCACCATCTCCATCTCATAAATTGTCTTTCGTGATTAGTCGGAAAGCATGATAAAGGGGTAGGAGGGAAAGAAAAAGAAAGAAAAAGAGCAGCACATTAGCTATCACAGTGTTGATATTTAAAAAAAGCAAGGATAGGGAAGAAGAGAGAGGACCATCTTACTAATGAGGCCATTTCCACATGGGGTATTTGAAACGGTGCAGTTCGTCCTCCAGGGAGGACGTCTGCACCTGGGAGAGGATTGGGTCTGGACTATTTAATGTTAGATCCACACCTCAGCCCGCTCTGGAGTGACCCCAAGTCACCATCCAGGGTGCTTTTGAAAGACCGGAAAAATCAGGTCTTTCAAAAGCACAGAGCACGCCACTGCGAGCCTGCTCCCTTGTGCAGATTCACAGGCTCGCACCAATGTGAGCCTGCGATCTGCTGGGGGTGGGCTTTAGGCTGGTGAGCTTCAGCGGCTGGTTGAGACCCTTGACCAACCGGAAGCCACCATTTTTGATGCCGGAGCAGTGCGGAGCGACGAGCACGCACTGCTCCGGAGCAGCCTGGACTGGACCAGGGAGCCAGAAGATCCAGTAAGTGCAGGGTGATTGGAAATGGCCTGAGAAAAGACAAAGATGATCAGATCACAATGATCCATTATTTATAGGAATCTGATTCTCTGCCATCTGTTGCAGGGAAAGGTGTTGATGCTCAGGCTGAACATTAATGCTTTCCCCCTCTCATGTCTCTATTCATTGGATGGGGTGCATGTTGGAATTCAGGAGTTTTAGCCAGAGGAGAAAGGAAGAGATTGCAAAGCAAATAGCCTTGATTAAGGATGACAGTCACGGGTCTTAGGAAATTCAAAGCAGACAAGTTTCAGTTCTCATGTACAGTCGTCATAATGACTGGAACTCCATGAAAATTGGCTGGAATATATATTTTTTTAATTTTGTCCCTCCAGAATAGAGCAGTTCACCTTCACGCTTCTTCTTCCTCTTTTGCTGGTTAGAAGTCATTGGGTCGTCCTTCTTTCAATGTCCCAAACTGCAAACCCCAGGATTCTATAGGATGTTGAAAGTGGAATAATACCACTCCAACAGGTTAGTGCAGAAATGGCCTTTGTGTGCTTTCTTAGCATTTCCAAGATATCAGAATGAAAAGTACTGTCCTTGTCTCTCTCCTCCTTCCCTCCCACCGCTCTAGCATTCATTTCCCAAATGTTATGGTTCAATGTTTCCAATTCAGCGTTGAAATATGACTTGCTTTGTTCCTGAGCGAGATTGCGAGCGCCACTTCACCAGAATGTTGAACCGCGGTTTCCTTGCAAAAGCTAATCCGCAGCGCATGTTGCTACGGTTGTTAACATTTGGCGAATCATCCTGAGTGACGGGAGGAATGTTGATTCTGCTAATTGCACAGGGACTGTAATTCTGTGTGAAACAACTCAATAACCCAACGGATTTATGAGCCATTGCAAGAGGCACGGCTGGGGCTGGCGTTCATTACCTTTTCATGATGTTCCTTCAGAGGCTATAGACCAGTGTGATAGGCATGGTGAATCCTCAAGGGACTTTTGAGATGTTCCAGAAAACTTTGGTATTTACATACAAAGCTCTAGTCTAGGGTCTAGCAAACAAGTAGTTTGGACTACAGCTTCCCTAAACTCTTACAGGTGATTGTTATCTAAAACATCAGATGAGCATCTGGCCAACTACTCCTATTTTAGCCCTTGGCATTGTAGACATATTGGAGAAAATATCAAGGAACCTCCAAAAGTCCACGCTACACATTTTTGCATGACTATTTGTTTTCTACAATAGTTTAGGGGGCAGGGACAGCAATGATTTTAGGGGGAAAAGGGTGACCGGAAGATGGACACCCCATCCAAAATAAGAAGCTCCCTTCCTTCTCTCTCTATATTGTCAGTTCTGCCACAGATTAGAGAGAACTGCAGCTGGACTTCTGAAGGGAAATCTACATCCCTATCACCTTTGTCCTTGCATCATTCTTTTTATCTGATTATCTCTTTACTGCATTTATGCACCACTTTTCTCCCAGAATGGGACCCATGAGAATAATGTTGATGGAAGATGACAAAATCTGACTTTTTTTCCTGGAAAAAAGCGTTGTGGGTTTGTTTTGTTTTCATAGGAAACAAAAAAATGGGAACCCCCCAATAAAATAAGCAGAAGAAAAGGAGGCATGTCTCAAGGTGCCCAATGGATGAAATAATGAAAGGAGAGAACAGAAGAATGCATAGCCCCTGAAGAAGGGTAGAATTAGGCTGGTACCTGAAGAAAATGATAGATTTGAATCCTATAAGTAGTTCTTAATTAGAATAGATCATTGAATCTATGGGATTCCTCCATGTGCTCACTTACCATTCAACAGTTAATTCAGTAAGCGTGTTCTCTTGTTCTACTGCCTAAATATCCTAAAGGCATCAGATTTTGATCTTGGAAGATAAGCAGGGTCATCTCTGGTTAGTACTTGGATAGGAGACCATCAAGGAATAGTAGGTTCTGTAGACTATATTTCAGAGGAAGGAACTGGCAAACCATCTTGCCTAAGGAAAACATTAAAATATGCACACACACACACACACACACACACACACACACACACACTGTAGGACCAGCCACACCCATGACAAATGCTTCAACCTCATTTCTGAATCCTCTAAGGCAGGAGTAGGCAATTTTGGGAGGGTAGTGGGCTGCCTTAGCTCCCTTAGGAGGCCTTGGAGCTCTGCCATCTTATGATAAATAATATACCCCCAAATGCCCGCTGGAAAATGCGTGGGGAGCATTTTCGCCATGTTCTCTGCACCCAGGCCATTTTAGTCCCTAGAGAGGGTATATTTAACAACAGGGAGTGAGCCCAATTCACTTCTTGTTTTTTTAAAAAAGGCCTTTCCTCGTCCCAAGATGGCCCAGGAGAGCCAAAACATAGTAGGAATGCCATCCCCACCCTACACATTTGGAGGCACTTGTTTTTGCAAAATAAAATGACCCATAGGGCTCCGGGGGCTTCCAAAATGACTCTGGGAAGCCCACAGACCACACTCTTTCCACCCTTTCTCTATCACAGCTCTTATGACCTCCCAGTTCTGATCTCAATGATACCTAATGCCAAGCATTTATTTTCTGCTGTAGAATGATCATTTCCACCACCCATCATACCCTTTGATTATTTGCTATTAGAGTTTAAGAAAAAGAAAAGGAATTTGGGAAGATATTCTCTTAACATGATGCTGTAAATTTCAGCCACATCCTAGCTACACATTTAAAATTTAATGTTCCTTGAGCAATGCAGAGTAATTATAGCTCCCAACTGTCATGGTCTATTGTATTATTATTATTATTTGTCATGTGCTGTAACTCACCAGCCACTGACACCCCAGCTGCAAACGACCAACCTGGTGTTGCATCCGGTAGGATTTTTCTGCACTTTGAAAAGAATGTCAGAGCTGGGTTAAAAGACAAGGGGGGGAAATCCCTCTCTCATTTAAAAATCTCCCTTCACTGTGTAATATAAATCATCCCTTTCCCATCCGGTGTCAAAACTGGATTTCTTTTTACTGAAAGGGCACCAAAATAAGTAGTAATCTTTTAACACACAACCAGAAATTAATAACTCTGCCCATGGTGGTGGAGAGCAAAAGACACCGATTCTCAGATGATTAGATGAGCAAAATTCTGGTACAGTTTCTGCAGAAACGATGCAGGGAGAAAACAAATGAGGCTCTCTGGAGGCGGTAAGCTTCCTTGAAGGTGACTGGGTGAGAAATTTTCACATCTTACTGGGGTCAGAGGAGAGTTTCTTGCTTAAGATTTTGTGCTTCCCTTCTCCCTCAAGACTCAATGCAAGCACAAGGGTATTCGGATCATGTTATGAATTGGATAACTCCCAGCAATTAGGCTTAAGAGTTTACAAAAGCTTTATTCGGGAACAGCACAGTACCCGCAGCACATGCTGGCAATTGCCAAAACTAAAGAACTGTTGAATTTGCAGTGCTTTATCACCTGTAACATTGCAAACTTGCATCCACAAATATCCAATTTGACAGCTAATCCAAAAGAGTATTTTTCCAAGTCCACAGCCCCCCTGGAAATGGCACGAATTTACGCCTGTTTCTTCTCTCTCTAATCCAAGATTATTAAAACTGTTACCACCACCCAATGCCTCCACTTTGACAGGTATGCTATTTTTCATAAATTAGACATATTTATGGTGGTAGGCATGTTTGGAAAAGCACTTCTACTCTCCTGTTCTTAACCAAGAAATTTAATTTAATCCATGTATCCACACAGGTGTGCATACATCCCTCACATAAAATGGATATGGTGCAATGGTTCCCAAACTTGATCCTCCAAGTGTTCTGGACTTCAGCTCCCAAAAGTCAGCTTGGCATGGTTATTCAGGAGTTCTGGGAGCTGGAGTCTGAAACAATTGTTAGGGAACTACAGATCTACTATTTACGTCTGTTTTCCATCTCAGCTTGTTTGTTCCTTTTAAATCAGTTCTGCCCTTCAAATCCAACATTTCAGTCATAAATCTAATTTAACTAAGCCATGGAGCAAGATAATTTTTTGCTGCCCTAAAGGCAATGAGTTACTTTTGGGGACTTTGAAATGCATTGCATAATGAATTACTTTTTAAAAAGTAACTTTCTGAGTTCCAGGTGCAGATCACAGAGCAGTTTCTTTCTTTCATGATAAAGGGAAGGGTTGTTTTTCAAACAATAAGCCATTTTCTATATTTCTGATGCTCACATCCAAAATGAGTTTCCATCAACTTTCTTTTGGCTTTCTTTTTCCGTTTGCATCAGAAAGGAAATACTGCAGCTCTGAAGGCAATTTTCATTGGACAGAAGACTTGATTTTATTCTGTTTTCTCTGCCCACCTTTCCTACTATGAAATAAACCTATAAGATCAGGGAAGTTGCTAGTGAGGGTCTGGGGACCAAGGGAAAAAAAGAACAGAACTGAGACAACAACTAATAAATTCTGTTTAAATAAATGGAAATGTCATTGATTTTTTTCCTAGTGTCTCATCATGATACCAGTCCCAATCATCATCATCATCATCATCATCACCATCATCACCTCCCACTCTCTTTGAACTTTATAAATTATTAATTAATTAATAATAATAATAATTAATAAGTGCTTTGTGCATTGATGCTAAGCATTTTGAACTTTTAGAGATAATTGGACAATTGTTTTCATTCATTTTTATCCTTGCTATCAAGCCAGAAGAGGTAAGCTTTCTATCAGAATAGGGTAGCGAGGGTATACTTTTTATTTTTTTAAAAAAAATATTTTTATTAACATATATTTAATATATAAAACAACATGGGGGGGATTAACAAGACAGAGCCCCTTTCACATTGCACTGTTATAGTGTTATTATTCCACTTTCAACATCCTATGGAATCCTGTCCATGTAGGAAGACGTCAACTGATGACATCATCTGTTGAGACCTCCAGAGGGCCCTGGTAGATCTCAGAGGATAATGTCATCAGTCTGCATGGGCTGTGGGTTCATAGATGTAAGCTTCTCCAATCCATCCCTCCATCCTGGTTCTCCACTAACCACTGAATGGCTGGGAAGGGCTTCTAACAATGAGTCCGGGAAGAGTCTCGAGTGGAGACATCTAGTCTAGTTCTGCCTACTGATTTTTTTTTACAGGATCTCGGTTGCAGTGTGTTTCTACATATAGATGGACTCAAACAACAAATAATCATTTTAAGGTGAAGTGTTTTGAGGGATGGGGAACTGATGAGCCTGGATAGCACACAGATTAATTAGATGCTTGCTTTCCAGAAGAACATGTTGGAGATATCTGAGAATGCTCAATTCCCCCGCCATTTCCAAGAAAGGTCATATCAAGTGGGAAGGGGTTGCATGTAAGAGGATCGTAAGTGACAAGAAAGGCAATCAGAAGCTCTAATAGGTGAGAAGGAGGAGGAAGCCTGAGGTTTAAGGGATTAGGAAATGTGATTGAACTGCCACCTCTTGTGTCCAAGAGGATTCTATCACTTCTCTCTTGAGGCTCTTTTTTTCCCTTGTTTTGCTTTGTGTTTAATAAGTTTGCGTTGTTGTTCCATTGAAGGATTTTGTGATCAAGCGTCCCTCGGAGTATTCCTTGCTTAAGGAAACCCTATGAAATTCATAGGGTTACTGTAAGTCAACAGGCAACCTGAAGACACACACACACACACACACATGTCCCTCTGAAGGGAGAAAATAGCCAGCATGGCTTAGTGGTTAGATAACAGGATTAGGCCTGGGGATGTATGGCCATGAAGATCATCAAATGACCTTAAGCCTGCCATTATAACTTAGACGACCCTACCCCACAGAGCTGTTGTGAGTCTAAAAATGGAGAAGACCCAGCTGGAACACTTTGGAGGAAAGTTGGAGTATATTTTTTTTTAAAGCAATCAAGTAAAGATAGGCTTTGCATTGGGGGGTGAGGAAATGTGTGAAGCCTGCTAAGTCAGGCTGAAGTTTTGTGTAGCTAAGTTCACATCTTCCAGCGGTAGCCAGTTAGATAGCCTAGAAGGAGAGAAGTAAAGGAGAAATCCATTGCTAGCCTCTTGTTGCCAATGTCTGGGACACAGAGACAACACTACCTCCAAAAACCTACGTTGCATTTCTGGATATCATTGATAAAGATTTGATAGAATTACGTGGGTGTTTCCCCTCTAAGGCTGCTTCCAAAATTCTTTTTCTTCCTAATCTCCAGTGATGTTGACTTGCCTTGATTGACTTAGACTCAAGTCTGACTTAAATAACTTCAGTGACTTAACTTGACTCGGCAATAAATGACACACTGACTCAACTTGACTCATGACTTGTATATTTTTAGTGGCCAACTTGCTGCCCTTGGTTCAGTAACATAATACATTCATCTAGAAACCTTACTACCTTGAACAACACTTCCATCTCTCTTTGCCTACTGGTCACAGGACGATCTCTCTCAAGCCCAAAGCATGGATGCCTTTCTCAGAGGAACATCAAATGAGTTAGACAATGGGCTTGAGTTGAGATCTGCTGAGCAGCCTGACCCTGATGCATATCAGAGGAATCTTCTAAAACTTTTCCTAAGAGCAGAAAACAAGACTTGCCCCCAGAGTGCAGGGTGTATTACTCAAAGGGGAGCAGCAAATGTGTTAGGCAATTGACTTGAGGACTAAGGAGTCTTTCTTCTAAAGCCTTTGAAGCTCAAGTAATGGGGAGTGAGAAGGACCTACTCCCCACTTCCAAAAAAAGCCTCCAACTTGGGGAGCGGGGAGTAAGAAAGATCCTATTCCCTGCTTCAGAAGCTGCAGATGGAAAACTCTCAAATGTGGAGAGCAGACTCTACTTAAAACTGGCTTTATTCTAACCTGCCCAGAAATTCTGGAATATAGATTGGGGTATAAAGTTGGCTCCCAGACATGAGCCCTGACTTGAAAGTGTATTTTAAGGACTTGAGACTCAATCTGAAACTTAGAGTAAAAGACTTAAATACATCACTGCTAATGTCTCTCACCAAGTTTGATATTTTGGAATGACCTTGGTTTGGGGGATTGGGGGAAATAGTAATTGACAACATCTAGAGGACCATCTAAAGGTTCAAAGTTATCACATTCTTTTACTAGACCGAAAACCACAGCAAAGAGTTTGGTAAAACTATAATGCCATAAAAAACAATACCAATGACAAGAAGACCAAAAGCAAAAACATGACAGAGAAAAACAAGAGAAGCCAGCAAACCTGTCTTGTATTGGTTAACAAAGATTCTCCGACTGAAACCATTCTGTAAGCATGAAAGAAACACTTCTACAATCTTGTTGCTTTTAACAGTCTTTCCCCAAAGTGCTTTGTGACTGTGGTTTGGTGTTCACACATCTTGCTCACTGTTAAGCTCACCAAGCATTTGGCATGTAATTATGCACTTATAGGGGTTCTTTTTTTTCCCCTTTCCTTTTTTTTCTATAAAGAAGCTAAGAATGCAAAGACTCACTGCCATACAAGCCATTATTTCAATCTCTTCAGATTCTCCTCTCTCCCTCCTTGCTCAGGCGCTAGACGAGAGCAACCACACTGAGAGCTATTAATGTGAATTAATTATTCCTCCCGCCAGCTTCTTTACAACTTACTCAGATGAGGGATTCTTAAATGTATTGTGCATTGCAAATCTGCATGCATGAAAAGCGGTATCATTGCTGCTGTACTGTTACCCCCTGCTTGGCCCATCAAGTCCTTTGCAAATTAAAAAAAAAAAAAAAGGAAAATTGCTCAGCCATTTCAGTTTGGCAACATCTAATGCGAAAGCAGCAATAACATTTAGGTGGTGTTCTTGAACTCAATGACAGCTGGAGGCTCCCACATCCAAGGGGCAGTGAATCCATTTCGGGTTTGGGTTAGTTTTAAAGGAACCAGGAGAAGGGTTCAGTACCTTGGAGAGCTCCTTTGAATTCTGGATTAAAACCTAGGAGCAATTCACTGCTCCAATGACATGGAAGCCCTTGTTGCTTGACTGCATTATATTATTTCTCTCAGATTTTCCTGCTAATGTTTGCAACAGCCTTCCAAACATGGGGTTGCAAAATCTATCAACATGATCCATCAACATGACCTTAATGACTTGAGGTCGCCTAGTTGGGAAAGGATCGCTTCAAACAATCCTGTAATGTTGATCAATGTTCTGTTTTCTGCCTGTTATTGTGTGTCCAGTTTATGACAATGTTAAGGTGACCCTATTAAAGGGTTTTCTTGCCAAGATTTTTTTTTTTCAGAGAGGGTTTCCTATGGCCTTCCTCTGAGGCTCAGAGAGTGTGACTTGGGGAGGATTTGAATCCAGATCTCCAAAAGTTTTAGCCCAATGCTGAAACCACTCTGGGTCTTAGAGGTCCATCTGCCTCCCTTCCTTCAAAGGAAGAATGCAATGTAGTATACCAGTTGCTGTTGTTGTTGTGTGCCTTCAAATCATTTCTGACTGATAACACCCTAAAGTGAACCTTTCATAGGGTTTTCTGGGGCTGAGAGTGTGTGACATGCCCATCACCCCAGGCTGTTCGTATAAGTGCAGTGGGTGGAAGAGTCTCCTGCTGCTTTTCCGTGATAATGTTACAGCAACTTGAGGAAAATATTCCTCCCAAAGGAAAACAGAAAGCGTGTGCCGAGTGGTCTCCATTCAAATGAGCCAATATGAGATTCGGTGCCTGTTGTTTTTTGTGAGCTGAGGGAGAGGCAGAGAGCGTGAGAGTGAAAGAAGGAAACATTACATTTGGATCTGATTTCCCCCGGGTGGAAATAAAAATCGGTTTTCATGTCTTCAATATAATAATGCTTCAGCCTCTGTCATAAGTGAATCCCAGGGCGTTCTGTAGAAGCTGTGTTTATATTGCTTCTCTGGATGCAACACTAAATGGTTAATAAATGTACTGTAAGGCCTCCTTGGCATTTTGTTTCCGTGATTGGTAATCTCCAGGCGTGTGGTTTGTCCTGTAGCTACAGTACATATCCAAAGGCTGAAAGAAATGGAAGGAACTCACAACTTGAGCCATTTCCACACTAGCCTGTTATAGTGCTATGATTGCACTTTCAACACCCTATGGAATCCTGGGGTTTGCAGTTTCGGGAGGGGCCGGCCGGCCCCTCCCGAAACTGCAAACCCCAGGATTCCATAGGATGTTGAAAGTGCAATCATAGCGCTATAACAGGCTAGTGCAGAAATGGCTTTGAACATTGGAAAGAGATGGGGATCTGACGGTGAAGCAGGAAAGCCAGTTGGGAAGTTCAGCCTCCGTGCTCAGCCTTTCCCATTTTTAGCTTCCATTGACAGGAGAAATGAATACACTGCCATCCATATCGTTATGCTATCGGCATCCACTAAAATGGTTGCATCTTCTCTGGCCGGTCCTCCTAAACCTTGGGTCTGAGAATTCATCACACACCCACAACTGTCCATTACAAGGTGCAGTTCACAATATCCTTTCCTAAGGACTAGTTTCTTTAAATCTATCAGCTGCAATAAAAGCTTAATAAGTGAGTTAAGTAAATTATCTGCTTTTGAGATCCCATTCATGGAAGCCATTCCCTAGACAGTGCATGCTTAATTATCACAAGTCAACCAGAAATTGACTTGTTACTGTTTAAACTCTGGCCATTTCCACACTACACTGTTATAGTGTTATTATTCCACTTTCAACATCCTGTGGCAATCTTGGGGTTTGCAGCTTAGGGAGAGGCATTTAGAATTCCCAGCCAGAGAACTCTTTGGCCTCAGTAAACTGCAAGCCCCAGAACCCCACAGGAAGTGGAAAGTGGAATAATAGCACTATAGCAGTGTAGTACGGAAATGTTCTCCCCCTCTCCCTCTCCCTCTCCCTCTCCCTCTCTCTATGTTTAGGCTTGAGATGAAAATCTGGAGGGACAAATTGATTAACAATGATCTAAAAAAAATCAAAGTTAAGTCTATACCATTTTATATATACAATATTATATATATTATATCAGCTAGAAATGGAAAGAATATTAAAAAAATAGCAGGGAAATGGTTGAATAACGTGTTTTGTGAGTGCAGAGAAATTCTGACAAGAAGGATCTCAAAGTGATGGGAATCATCACAGTTTGGGACTTATTCTGTGCAAAATTGACATGAGGTTGTTTTGCATAGAAAACAGCATTTTCTGCACAAGAAACAGGATATTCTGTCCATGAAATAATATTTGGGCGCAGAAATATTTTCTCTGCAAACAACTAAGTGCAAATTTGGCATAAGAGAAGTCCCAAATTGGAAGCAGGCTTTGGAAACTGCAGGTTTTGCAGTGAACTTCCTTGGAGTGAAAACAAAATTAAAGTTACTCATGGCTTCCTTCAGGAAGAAATTTAATGAACAGTTACACCTCATGTGCTGGATTGCAATCTCTCTCTCGTTTACCTGAAAGATTTCTTCACCAGGGGAGATACAGACACACACACACATTTTGAAGACAGTATGGAACTTCTTTTGAATTTCTTTTGGTTGTGGTTCGGAGCTTTCCTTACTACTGTGAAAAGCCCAGGTGTGTTTTCTCTGCTTTTCTCATCTGTTTTTCTTTTCATAACACATGTTGCCATCACAGTAGGATGGGCAGTGAATCTGGATGCCAATTTCCTGCCCCTGGGACCTCCCAAGGGCCACACAAACTGCCGAAGATGCTTCCCTAACCCAACTCCAGAAATATCTAGAAGTTCTGGAGGGCTCCAATTCAAGCAAGCTGTTTGCCTGCAGAAATGTAATACTGTAATGCCATTGCAAACTCCCTGGCTCCCTGATGAGTCAGAAATTCCAGAAGTTCCCTTCTGGTTTAGGAAAATCTAAGCATGATGTTGTGGCTTGAGTGTGGAACTGGGACTCCAGACTTTAAGTCCCTGTTCAACCAGGGGAACCTTGGGTGAGTCATATACCCTCTCAGCCCCAGATGGAGGCTATGGCAGACATCCTCTGAATAAATCTTGCCAAGAAAACCCTATGAGATGGTCTCTCTAAGTCAGGTTTGACTTGAAGGCACAGAACAATGACAAGAAGAATAACAATATTAATTATAGCAAGAAGGTTCTATAACCTATTGAAAAGGTGCCACTCCTGGGTGAGAAAAAAGGGAATTCTGTAGTCAAGGACTCCAAAAAAAGTTTCAGTTGCAAGGAGAGGATTTACTTATGACTTTTTCTTTCTACACTTCTTGTTGCTGTGCATGAGCAAATTGCATGGCCATATCACAATGATCTCTGCTCCTCTCTCATCCCCAGTCTCAGCTGTTGCTCCTTTATCTTGCACCCTTGTTTCCAGCCACCCCAGCTCAACCTGCCTCTTTTACCAGTCCAGAGATATAACAGATGGCATTATGATTAGGAGGAGGGTCTGAGGATTGGGTGCTGCCAACAGCTGGCTGCTTGGCTGCTCCATCGAGGTTGGCATGGATGGCAAATGCTCCATCTGCTCAATAGGCAGCCTTGTTCTGAAGCAGCTGCCGGTCCATTTCCTAAGTACTTGGCTACACTCATGTGGGCAAGTTCAGTTCTTCTCCCTGAAGTACCAGAGAAGGGCTCCAATAGCACAGCCTCAGAAGCTGCCCGTTTGGCTTATAACATTTGAACTCATCTGATTGCTGTGGAATTGCAGTCACATCTGCCACTCCAGCTAACTGTAGAAATGGATCCGTTGCCCAACGCCAGAATATACGGGGAAATATTGAAGGATGGATGAGTCATGTTTGGGACAGAATGTCATCTAACTGCTGCTGGAGAATGGAGTGGGCGTTCTGGGTTTGTGAACAACCATCTGGCACAACCTGCAAAATGCACCGATCAAGCTATTGCCCATCAGATGGTGTTGGACTACAATGCCCACCATCCCATGCTTCCGAGAGGTGATGGGAGTTGCAGTTCAGCACCAGCTTTGGGAAAAGCTGACCAAGATTTTCAAGATTCCCGTGGGCTTCATAGACAATGGATCCTCACCTTACCTCTGTAGAAAACATGTATCTATACAATACATTCCATTGAGTTGATTTGCTTAGTGCTTCATCAAATACCTTTTGTTAGATTTAGTAGACTGGAGAAATAATTACATAATAGAATGCTGTGTGATTTATGAAATGAATACTAACAAATGAACTACATCAAAAAGACACATAAGTTTAGTAAGTGAATTAGCTCCCGACTTCCCTTTCAATCATGACTCCTGCCACCAAATTCATTTCTCTTTCAACTTTCGCTGTCTTTCAGTTATCATATAAATACCTTTAGAAATTCTCTCTTTGTAGGTCTAAGATCTAAGTTGTCCATGAGGCATTAGAAATGTGTTATTCACATAGTGGTATGGGCGATAATTATGTTTGGTTTGCTTTTTCTTCATAAGATGTTTCCACAATTGGCTGCTCATTTCTTCCTAAATGCAATAGCAAGTGTAAGATAGATAGATAGATAGATAGATAGATAGATAGATAGATAGATAGATAGATATAGGCTGACATCCTCTTCAACAGTTAGAAGATCATCAGTTGGACTTAATGGTCTTGTAACTGCTGGGGATTCATGTTTATTTTTGTTAATGACTGAAAATGATCCTCAGATATATATTTTCAGCAATGGAGTGTCCCAACCAAAGTGTTTCTGAGATGATGTACACTGAAGCAATGAGAAATGATGTCTGCAGCATTCTCCAGTTCACTGGCTCCACGGAGACATGTAGCTGTGGCAGGATCCGAGGGATCTCTCCAATGGCCTCTTCTTGATGTGCTCCACAACTGGGAGAGTGCTACAGACAACATTTCCCAGTGTTCTGGTCTGATGCACTTTGAAAATACTTTGGTTGGGGTGCCACCAGGCTGGAAAGTTGGAGTTGGGAGTTGGTACTGTCAGACATGAGTATGAGAAGGGAGCTCCACCATAATACTTACAGCTGATGATGCAGACTCTCATCTAGAATCTGGAAGTGTGCTTATGAAGTAACCTGTGAGTTTTCAGAAATGTTTTATTTTAAAACTGGACATAACGCTCACATGCACACACCATTCCAAGCCAATAGGTAATCTATTCTGTTCATGAAGGAGACAACTATGTGTCTTTCTGCCATGTAGCTGTTCACAACTGTGAGCCTCTTGTCAGGGGCAACTTTAATTCAACACACAACTCTGGGCCATGGGTGGGTACATCTTCTTTAGTCTGGAGCACAAGAAGATATTCAGTAGCCCCTTGTGTGCACCTCCCAAACTTCTCCTGAAGGCAGCTCTCAAGACCTGTGGGAGCGCTGCTGACCATTCACAGCATAGATTGTTGATAGTGTGAGTCATGCCCTCCTTACATCTCCCCTCAATGAACAGGCATATCCATTCCCCTTGCCATGAGGAGAGAGCTGTGGAGTTGTGTATGTGGAACATTAGAACCCATATACATGATGAAGGATCTTATCCTATATCTGTTCTTCTAGAACCCTAAGGACTATGGTTCTGTGGTGGGCAATCTGTGGACCTTCCTATGTTCTTGGACTGCACCAGAGCTCAACTCCCAGCCTGTGCCTCTCTGCCAGCAGGGGAAGGAAGGCAATAGTACTTGCCCAAGAGGAGGAGGCAGCAGGGAGTTTCCAATGCAAACAATCAGTAGAAGTGCTGAGCCAAGCTTAAGTCAAGGTCAAATTCAAAAGGTCCATCCAAAAAGGGTCAAGAGAGCCAGAACACAAGGATCGTGAGAGCTTGAGTAGCGTTATAAGCCACGCCAAGAGACTTATATAGCCAGTGGAAACAGGTGTTACTCATCATTGTTCTGTTTCTTAATCTCACCAATATGGCTTCCCTCTAAGCTGCTCATTTTTGTCTCCTCGGTGATTGGAGGCTGAGGGTCAAAGGTGGATGTAATTATTTATTTATTTATTTATTTATTTAATTTATTTATGTAATTCCTCTAAATCATTGCTGGCCCCTTCTCCCTTTGGCACTGGTTGCAATAAATCCATCTCAGCTTATCTTTCAGCTGATGGGGGTGTTGGCAAGGTTGTTTGGTCTATCACTGGCTCTGTTTCTGGCACAATCAATTGCTCGTCGACCTCTGAGCCATCCTCTATCACAGGCTGCAGTTTCATCATCCAGCATAGTCGGTGGTGATGGGAGTTGCACTACATGAACATCTTGAAGTTTACACATGTTGTCCTACCTCTGCTCCAGGATCAGGTCCCAAAAACACATTGTGCCCCAGAGACTGCTGGTCTCATTCAGGACAGGACAGATGCACTGAAATGGTAGGAAAGATCTGTAGAGACGAAAGAATTTGAAGATGGTGAGGTTATTCAGTTGCAGCCCAACGTTTGTTTGTCTTGTTATGTTTACCCAAGCATAAATGGAGAGGAAATTCTCGTAAAAATCTCAGACAGGTTAACTGGGCATGCTGAGTCTCACCACCATTGTTCCTGAGAATTTTAATTTTATTTATTTTTTTTGCAAATGAAATCATACTAATCGGAAAAGCCTGGATCATTTGAAGGTAAACAGTAGGTGGCAGGATCTTCCTTACTGGTCTCTCTCCTATGAGCCTATAAGTCGGGTTTCCAATAACTAGTGGGCTGGAACTTGAGTACTGCCAGAAGATATTTACTTCAATAAAATGCTCAGTGGGGATATTTTGGAAGGGGGGGGGAGTGGCATTTGCCCCTCCCCAGCCGGGTGACATTTAAACAAATCAAGAGGTGATGTTTAGAATCCCATTGGGCTGCTGTTTTGAGTGAAGTCTGAGCAAATGCCTTTTGACAGACAGCGTCTCTCCCCTCCCTTCCCCTCTCTCGTATCTGCACAAGGACATGGGAGAGACTTTATGAGGAAATATAAGTGCTCACAGCAGGATATGAATTAAGAGGACAAGAGAGCATAGCGGAGTGGTTACTGTCTGGTCGAGGGAGATAGATTCCTCTTTCTTTTTCTTTCCCTTTTCTTCCTCCTTCTTTTTTACACCTCCTGCTTCTGCACCTGACAGGAACCATCAGGCGGAGGTGATAATGGTGGAAATTGCCACGGAGGGATGTCCGCCTTGGCCACTGTTCTGGAGGGCTCCAATGCAAGCAAGCTGTTTGCCTGCAGAAATGTTATACTGTAATGCCGTTGCAAACTCCCCGGCTCCCTGATGAGTCAGAAGTTCCAAGGGAAGACTTCCGCACTATACTGTTATAGTGCTCTTATTCCACTTTCAACATCCTGTGGAATTCTGGGGTTTGTAGTTTCCTGAGGCCAAAGAGCTCTCTGGCTGAGAAGTCTTCATGCCCCTCCCCAAACTGCAAACCCCAGGATTCCCTAGGAGGTTGAAAGTGGAATAATAGCACTATAACAGTGCAGTGCAGAAATGACCTTAGAGGGGTTAAGTTTCCTTTAGGGTGGGGAAGTACTAGACATGGATTGACAATTTTATGAGGGGTCTTTCCTGACAAACTCCCTGTATGAGCCTTCTAGAGCCCTAAGATCTTCATGGGAAGCCTTTCTCTTGGCTCTGTACCATCCCAGGCTCCCCTGGTGAAGACACGAGAGAGAGTCTTCTTAATGGCTGCTTCCACCCTGTGGAACTCCCTTCCTCAGGAGGCTAGGCTGGCCCCCTCCCTGCTTTCTTTTTACCAGCACACGAAAACATTTCTTTTCAAGCGGGCTTTTAATGTACGAGCAGGGGAGCTTTTATTTATTTATTGAACTCCCCCCCCCAAAGTAATTTCCCTGCTCATTTTATATGTTTTTAATGCTTTTGAATTGTTTTAAATGTTTTAATTTTTTAAAAACTTTTTGGAAGCTGCCCTGGGTCCCCAGGCTCAAAACAACCATGTCTGGGACTTTGCATGTGGTTGTTTTGCACTGAAAATGGCTTTTCTGAGCAGAAAATAGTATTTTCTGCAGAGAAAATAATATTTCTGCACTGTTTTCAAGGTTTCTTCTCACAAGGTGAAGTAAATTGCTGAAAAGTAGTCAATTGCTTCCTTTGATACGAAACTTAGGCCATTTCCACACTAGACTGTTATAGCTCTATGATTCCACTTTCAACATCCTGTGGAGTCCTGGGGTTTGCAGTTACGGAATCCTGGGGTTTGCAGTTTGCAGTCTGCAGCCGGCTGGCCCCTCCCGAAACTGCAAACCCCAGGATTCCATAGGATGTTGAAAATGGAATCATAGCGCTATAACAATCTAGTGCGGAAACGGCCTTTGGGAAGAATTTCATCCCTAGGAAAGAAAGAAGATGGAAAGGACTTCTCCACTTTCCTATAGACAAATATTGCTTGAAGTGACATTGAAATAAATGGATAGGAACGTCCTCAAGTCAAGTTTTTCTTGAATTGCAAGGAAGAAATTGCTGTTATTGTTTAATCCCAATTTTTTTTCAATGAAGTCCCTACATTATGGACTGAACGACAGTCCCATGTGGCAGGTTTGGGGCCATTAAAAGGCAATTGATTGTCCATTATTTGATTTATGTCTGAATGTATTGATTGCGTCTTGCTAGTTGAAGTGGGAGGGGGTGCCATTCTTATTTTGCACCTCAGGTGTCAAAATATTTCTCAGCTTGCCCTAGGGAAGAATCCAGGAGGACACACACAAAGTTTTAGAAATATAAATAACAGGAAAACACAGGTAATGACAAGACAAAATGCTGATAATTAAATGATTTTAATAGTGTGTCAAGATGAGGGATAACAGTCTTGGGAAATGAGACTGGTAAATTATTACCCCTCGGGCTTTTTCAGCTCACTACCACTCAGGCGTGGAGAATGCAATGCACAAGCTACCTGAGCCATATATTTAACTTTAACACAATATTAACACCCGCCAATCTGGGGGCTGACGATCTTCAGGATCCGCGGCCGCTCTATTTCTCCTGTCCCTTAGGCTGGACATGTTTTAAAGAAGAAGGTTTTGAAGATGAATTGGGGAGGAAATGTAAAAAGACCTGAGATGAATAGATCTTCTAATGGAATCCAGACCAGGTGGGTAATTGGAGAATTCAAGTCACCATTGCTCAAAAAAGCAGCCCTCTCTTTTAAACTTATCTGTATTTGGTTCCTTCATGTTTAGCTGAACCACCTTTAAACTTTGGCCATTTCTGTACTACACTGTTATAGGGTTATTATTCCAATTTCAGCATCCTGTGGAACTCTGGGGTTTGCAGTTTCCTGAAGCCAAGGAGCTTCCTGATTGAGAATTCTAAAAGCCCCTCCTAGACTGCAAACCCCAGGATTCCATAGGAGGTTGAAAGTGGAATAATAGCACTATAAGGGTATAGTGTGGAAATGCCCTGAATCTCAGGAAGGACTGATACTCAGGTCTGAGGCAAGATGGTGTCTTGAAGGTGGGAAGTCAAAAGCAGGCTACAAGATAAGTTGATTTAAGGCTATATCCTGATCCAGAAAGCAAGCAGCACAGGGTTGCTTAAACTCAGTAATTGCCAGCCTTCATGTTTGCAAACTTCCTGGTTTTTTTTGTCCTTTGTATCCACTCTTTTCCTGTATCACTGCAGCCGGTTTCTCTTCTCTCTTCTCCATTATGTAGCGTACTTGATTATGGGCAAGCATCTAGTAAAGCTACTTTTCTGTTTTAGAAAGAAGGCTAAGCTTATTTCTTTATTTCCTAGGCCTTTGAGGTGGGTGGGTGTGAATGTAGGACTGGTTGTTGTTCAGTTTCTACATTGTCAATGCTGTTACTCTGATTGAGAGATCCAGCATTACTCCTCCCTTTTCCCAATATCTTGTTCCTGTACAAAATGTGCCTTAGGTATCACTTGCCTTGTTTCTACATGAATCTGCAATTTGGGATAGAAGGATTAAGACTTGTAACTGAACAGAAGGATGCCTTGCGGAGAACAGCATGACAGTTCTGCAGTTGGAATACCGCATCTCCTGTCTCCAGTCCCTGAAAACCCAACTTTTTAATATTATCCACTCCCAAGAAAGCAACATAATAAAAGCAAGTTACACCTGAGAACTGCCTGGCTATGTCCCTATAGCTAGAGAGGCAAAGGTGATGGCATCCTCTGATACTTCCCAGGGGTCCTCTGTAAGACCCCGCTTTGGGGGTCCCCGATATCAGTATGGTTTGGATGGGCACCGTATCTAATTGGCATCATGTGTAATTGGCAACACACTTTAATTGGCACTGATATCAAAATCAACCTTGAAGGTGACCAGGAGGTCAAGCCAGAAAGGGGAAGAAACCTGACTGTAAACATGAGGTCGCAGGCAGGTCAGCCTAAAACACCCTCTTGGTATAACCTAGGTCATTTATCAGGTAAATCACCGCTGCTCCAGAGAATAATAGGCTTAAGCAGAAGCTGGAGTTTCCCAGAGAACTGCAATTATGAGAAGCCCACCAGGACACTGATTGATGGATAGCCATCCCCTGAGAACCTGGACTCCTTCCTCTTGCCTCGTAGCACCCACAATAGACAGCTATTACAACACCCATCATGTCTTTGCCATCCAAACACTGCAAACATTAGTAGGTTGATAGTCCATCATCTGTATTGCAACTCCCGTTGTTCCACACCTGGAACTGCACATATCCTCCACTGCCATAGGTTATATTTTGGGTACAAATATCCCTGATTTCAGTATGTCCAGTGCATTCTCTTGCAGACCTACTCATCACTCTGTCTGTCTGGCTCCTCAGTTCTACCTCATTTCAATTTCTTCACTGTTCTTCTGGACCAGTAATTATAAACCCCAACTCTCGGCCTCTCTACCCATATTTGTTTCCTCCTTTTCTCCTCCAGTTAGCTCTTGTGTGAATGTTTGACTGTTTGTATTTTGTGTGCATGCATGAGTGAATTCCCCTCAATAAAAACACATTTTAAGCTTATTTTTCAATCTCTGGCTGGTTCTTTTCCTGTGTGAGCCCGAAAACGCTGGTAGGAAAGGTATCGTTAAGTTACCCCCCTCTTGCAAGCCTCCTCTTCGAGCTAATTCATTCCCCACTTTTGCAAGAAGTATCTGGCATTGGAAGGTGGCCCTTGTGGTACCTACATTTTGGGGTAACACCTCCTCCCATCCTAGATGCCATAATTTTGCATCTGGCTACAATGACATAGCCAGAGGCTTCTTGGGTGTCCTCCCTTCCACTAGCTACTACATGACCATCTTGGGGGCAGGCAGAGTGGGTTTTCAAGGGATTTTGGTCACTGTGTGAAGAAAGAAGAGGATTCTGACCCCATGGTGTCCAAAAAGAGTGTGTTATGCAGTCATAGATTGAGCTTATTTCTGCATAACCCATTAATAAGATGCCAGATCTTATCTTCTAGATTCTGAAGCGTACACATCAGTAAATGTCCTACAGTAGCCTTTCTTTCTTTCTTTCTTTCTTTCTTTCTTTCTTTCTTTCTTTCTTTCTTTCTTTCTTTCCTTCTTCCTTTCTTTCTTTTCTATTCTATTGATTTCCAGCCCTCTGGGTGCCTATAAAGAGTTTTTGCAATGAGAAAGTTTCTCATTTGCACATCTTGGTAGGATTTTTCAGGCATTATGGCAGAAATACATGGGGAACAGAGACTAGCACATTTAGGGGGAGAAAAAGTCATACTTCACAGTTCAAAATAAGCCCAATAGCTCCAGGGGATCTTGTGTCAGACTGTGCGTGAGACACGGCCTTGGTTGGAATGAAGGCACAGCCGCATGCATGCGTCAGTAGTGTAATCCTGGGAGAGGGGATCAAAAGCTGTAAGTTTAGTAACACATCGGGATGGGAAAGAGGATTAACTTACTTAGCATTTTAATGTGAATTGACCTAATTTGCACGTGCCAAACAAATATGTGAACAGAGTGTCGTTATCCTTTGGTTTTCAAGCTTCTCTAGATTTTGCAGATTTCTGAACCCTTTATGAACCTTCTCCCTGGCTGAACTCATGTTACGGAATTCCCTCCCATGGGAGGTCTGACTGGCCCCCTCCCTGCTTTCCTCCTTCCAAGAATTTGGAGACCAGTGCCGTTTCT
This sequence comes from Ctenosaura bakeri, assembly GCA_948474755.1. NCBI lineage: Eukaryota > Metazoa > Chordata > Lepidosauria > Squamata > Iguanidae > Ctenosaura > Ctenosaura bakeri. Next base: position 52,768 of record CAOLHI010002094.1, on the reverse strand, counting down.
GCACTACGCTGTTATCGTGCTATGATTCCACTTTCAACCTCCTGTGGAATTCTGGGGTTTGTAGTTTCCTGAGGCCAAAAAGCTCTCTGGCTGAGAAGTCCAAATGCCCCTCCTTAAACTGCAAATCCCGGGATTCCACAGGATGTTGAAAGTGGAATAATAGCACTATAACACTGTAGTGTGGAAAGGCCCTGAGGGAATTCAATTAATTATATTTATCTACTCTATGTGGGACTATTGGATTTAGGCTGCAAGTTGGCATTTACACAGTGTGGGGGTCAATTTTTGTCCTATTCCCCACCGCAGGACAAACTGATATACTTGGGTATACCAGAAGTGAGATCATGTCACTTCCTGTTACCCTTCCCCCTTTTTCCTGCTTTGGGGATTGGGAGGTTCTGGGGAGTGGCAATTTTTTTTTTAATGTCTGAAAACCAGGCCCTCCAAATTCTAAACATTTTTACTGAGTCTTCAAAGACCATAAAAGTGGATGCAAGGGAGGAGCAAATACCATCCAAAGGCAACAGTTTTCCGATCAAGTGATTTACGCCCATTAATTTTAGGAAATGGGAAAGAGAGGTTCATAGAATCATAGAATCATAGAAACGTAGAGTTGGAAGAGACCACAGAGGCCATCCAGTCCAACCCCCTTCTACCATGCAGGAACACCCTCAAAGCACTCCTGACAGATGGCCATCCAACCTCTGCATAAAAACCTGCAAGGAAGGAAACTCCACTACACTCCGAGGCAGCAGATTCCACTGCCGGACAGCTCTGACCATCAGGAAGTTCTTCTGAGGTTCAGGTGGAATCTCCTTTCCTGCAGCTTGAATCCATTGCCCCTTGTCCTGGTCTCTGGAGCAGCAGAAAACAAGCCCTCTCCTTCCTCTACATGGTATCCCTTCAAATACTTAAACATGGCTATCCTGTCCCCTCTTAACCTTCTCTTCTGCAGACTAAACATACCCAGCTCTCTAAGTCTATCCTCACAGGGCTTCATGGCTCCCAGGCCTCTCACCATTTTGGTCGCCCTCCTCTGGACTTGCTCCTGCTTGACCATGTCTTTCTTGAATTGGGGTGCCCAGAACTGGACACAGTATTCAAGATGAGGTCTAACCAAAGCAGAGTAGAGTGGTACCAGTACCTAATAAATGATAAATGACCAATTTGAAAGAGCAGCCCATTTTTGCACAGGCAAGACAGGGTAGGAATTTAGTAAGGATGGGGAAATGGGTCTATCTCTTGTTAAAAAAAAAGAAAGAAAATCAGGGGCAGGAATTGGAACATGTGTAATTACACTGGTGTTGACAACTACCTTGAGAATCCCTCCTGCTATGTGTGTGTCAGCTAATTAACCAACGTTTTGCTTGTGGTTACTCTTCTCAGACCTATAATTTACCGAGAGATCTGCCAATCCAGGCTTGCTTTCCTTATGAGTGGCAGCCAGAAATTTAATGAAAAAGGTGGGGGCAGAGAAAGAAGTGGAATTCTTTGAGTCAAATGGAGGTGACTTGAAGAATCACACTCAAATGAGGATCGATGTATCTGTCAGCCGGCTTGCTTTCATAATCTGAAAGCCGGAGAGTCGCCGAGGATTTCTCAGTTCTCTGCTCCCTGTAAGTACAGTGGGAAGGATCAGAGGAGCATTAAGCTATGATTTGGCTGGCTGGATTGCTGCTTATGTTGAAAATTCAATTTTAAATCAAAACGTCGACTCGCTTTCGGCAGTGGGGTGCTCTCCATTACGGTGTCCAATCACAGGGGGCTTAAAGGAGAATCTCTGTCTGGAAAGTTTATGAAAATTCATAAATCCAACTTTTTAAACTTGCCGTGCGAAACTGATATTTATATCTCAGCTGGGCAGTTGGATCTTAACCCTTATTTATACTGGATTTTAGGAATGCAAGAAATAGATCTGGTTTCTTTCTTCTTTGTTTTGGGGTGGGGAGAAATAAATTGCATAACTGTAGGCATGGAGGGGTGTTCGAATTATGCCGACGGGTTTCCAACGGGTTATTTTTTTTTTCCCTTACCATTTACATCGGGGTGGGGAAATTGTGGCCCTCAGGAAACCTGTGGCCTGAGCCAGCTTTTGTGGCCCACATTCTGAGACATTCCCCTCCTGAATTGACAAAAAGTCCCCCCCACCCATGTTTTAAACCCTTCTGGAATAGAAGTTTTGCATTAATATGTAACTCAGATGCCCTTAATCTCCCCTCTCCCAAAAGATCAAAGAAGTAGTGGCTTTGTGTCTACTTTCCATTTCATTTTTTTGGCTAGTTCTGAATGTTTATAGGACTTGCACAGGACATGTTAAGTCCGGGGGGGGGGTTAGAGTATAGTTGCTGAGACCTTTAAAAATCTTTCAGCCCTCAACTGCAGGGCCATTTCCACATTAGACTGTTTTAGTGCCATTATTCCACTTCCAACATCCTATGGAATCCTGGGAGGGGCCTTTGTATGCAGTTGTTTTGCTCCAAAAACAGATTTTTCTATAAAGAAATATTATTTTCTGCCATTTTCTGTGCAATGTTGTACTACAACTGGGGACTTCTTTGGCTTAAAATTGACACATGATTGATTTGCACAGAATATATCTTGTGTGCAGCACACAGCTGTTTCTGTGCAAAAATAACTCATATGGTACAGAAATATTATTTTATCCAGAGAAAATGCTGTTTGCTGCACAAACCAGCCATGTGTGAATTTTGCACAGAAGTCCCACAGTGCAAAGAGTCTTTGAAAACAGTGTTGTCTTTTGGAGACTTTATTACAGTGGGAAGAAAATTATTAACATTTCTTGTTGCTTCCTTCAAGAGGAAAATCAGTGAAGAATTACGTCCCTGTAAAATGAGTGCTGAGCCCATGGCCATTGCTACAATTTAGCTGTCCATCTCTCCGTGTCAATTTTTTGCAGCCTGCCAAAGGCGAAAGTCCCCTTGTGGATCTAGAATAGGAATTCAAATCCTCCACTATTTCATCTTTGCACGTGTTTGAGGGGTTGGAGATTCTTGCTGGAAAGGAAGGCATGCTAGATACTTTTCTCCAGCAATAGTGGAAGGGTTTGGAGACAGGTGTCAGACAGAGGATGCAAGGAGGCAGAAGAAGAAAGGTCAAGTTTCTAATCTATCTCTAAGCCACTTTATCCCTGGCAGACAAGGGACTGAGAAGAACAGATGCAGAAGCCAAAAGTCTGCAAAGATGAATAAAAGATGGATAAATTCTGTAGTTTTCTTCCTGCCTTGGGAGAACAAATAGTTCTGCACCACATACAAATATCCTGGAGCATTCTGACGATTTTTCTGCATAGAAATGCACATGGACTTTCTGTACAAAAAGGGTGGGAGGGTTGCATGGGGAATAGCGTTTTCTAGACAGACAGCGCTGTCTCTTGTGCAGAGTGCATATTTTCTGCCCAGAAAGCGCTGTTCCCTGTGCAGAAAATGTTTGTTGGTTTGAGCATGTATGAACAAGCAAGCAAACAAAATGTATATCCAAGTCGGACAACCCCCTGAACAGTTTGGGATGTTTATATGGGGGGGGGTAGGGGGTCTTTACAGACTTCTTGCTGCTTTGGTAGTCTTCCCAACTGAGTGTCTTGACTGCTAGGAACCCTGGGTTTTGTCCAAGAAGTGAATAATGGAGACTATTCTTTCAATCGCAAGTCTAGGGCCTCCCCTGCAGAGAAAAATCTGAGCATCCAATTTCTTTCCTGATTGGGATACAAAGCTATTTTCTCCAATTAAAACAGCAAGGCCGGTCTCTCCCAGAGGGGCCTTACTCCTCAGCATCACTCACCATGCAATTCCAAGTATGTATTATGGGGCAAGAAGACTTCTTAGCAGTGGCACCCCACTTGTAGAATTCCCTCCACTTACAAGCCCAAGTGGCACCCGCATTGGTTTCTTTTTGATGCCAGGTCAAGACGTGGCTTTTAATTAAAGCCTTTCGGACCTTAATTAATTTTAGGCACATTAATTATTTAATAAGTTTTCATCTTTTTTAAAAAAATATTGATTGATTTTAATTTGGAATTGTTTCCATTTTTTGCATGGCTTTCTCTTTGAGCCACCCTGAGATCTCACAATTAAAATGGTGGGAAGAAAGTATTTTAATGAATAAAAAAATAAATGGTCAGGATAGACCATGGAAATTACTGATGGGGAAAAGGCTGACTAGCTTCAGAACTCCAGTTTTAAACATCCAGATGCTGTAGCATTTTAAATGAAAATTGTCAGAATGTTTTCTGCAAAACAGACTCCTACTGGAATGTGTGATTTTCATCCCTTCATCGCTCATGAAAAAATAGTTTTCTCTGTTCCAGCACCAAAACATACAGCAATATGACATGGATGATTTCCTATTTTCCCAAAGATTTTATTTGTTTGTGTTCCTTTTGGCTCCCTATAATCTATCAAAGGAAACAATATACACTCACTTAAAATTGGGAGCTTATTCCATACATGCGTGCGTGCGTGTGTCACTCAAGAGAACCATAAAAAGAAAATAACATATTTTGTTTTGGGGAAGTGGTTCTGGGACAAATCCTGTAATGATTCAGCCCCCCTCTTGCTCACTCTCCCCGTGAAAGAAAATAAACTTTTGGTAAAGTGAAACCTTTGTGCTTCTTCCGGCTGAATGGATTCTGAAGGCACAATGCATCACTGGAAAATATAAATTAAACAGCCTTTTCTTTCTTTCCCTTTTTAATCTCAAGAAGAACCGCTGCACTCTTCATGCCCCCAGAGTAGAGATGTTTGCAACAACAAGCTGGGAATTTGGTGTGTGTGATTTATTATAATGTGTGCGGCTTCTTTGGCTTTTTGTCCTCGGAGCAGCATGGGAACACACCCGATCGAGCTACTTTGCATACTAATAAAGATTGCTGCCTGTAATTATTCGGCAGTTACTGTATTATCCCCTCGAGATAAATCATTCTTAGTTTATTTACTCTTCTTTGTTTCAGTTGTTTCCGAGCCTTTCATCCAACAGGGCTGGCGTTCCTTCTATCCGTACAGCAATACATTCCTTTTTTCCCCCTGCTTCTTCTTTTAGGCCTAGTGGTTGGAAGAGGATGGAGACCTAAATAAATAAAGGAATAGATTTTAACTGTATGACCACTCCTTAGGTGGGTGGGTAGATCTTGGGCTTTCTCAACATAAAAAAAGGAGGCATCTTTCCATCCTAGAGCCAGTTGAGGACCAAAATATGAAAGATAGCGTATTAGCTACCCCTCCTAATTTGGTGTCATCTGCAAATTTGATAAGCATGCCCTCTATTCCCTTATCTAAGTCATTGATAAAGATGATGGCTAGCATTGGGCCCAGGACAGAACTCTTAACAGATCCAAACAGATTAGAAAGCTGGGGCAAAGCTAACAACATGAATTTCAACAAAGAGAAATCTAAGGTACAACACTTGGACAGAAAAAAAAAATGGAACGCATAGAAAGAAGATGGATGGCTTGACCACGGTACATGTGAAAGGGATCTAAGAGTCTTTGTAGACCACAAGCTGAATGTGAGTCAGTGGTGTGATGCAGCAGCTAGAAAAGCCAATGTGATTCTAGGCTGCATCAGTGGGAGTACATTGTCTAGGTCAAGGGACATGATAGCACCACTCTATTCTGTTTTGGTCAGACTCCATCTGGAACGCTGTGTCAGTTCAGGAAGGATATGGACAAGCTGGAACGTATCCAGAGGAGGATGGTCAAGGCCCTTTTTGCACCTTACCTGGTGCTGCTGGCATCGTGCAGGGATCTCATGAGAAGCCTCCTCCAGGAGGCACTCATGTCCTCTCTGCTTCCGCTCTGCACCAGCTCCGTGCTGGCCAGTAGGAAGTGTGAGCGCTCTGCCCCTTCTTTTCGCAGTGCAACCAGGTACTCTCCCAGGCTGCACTGGGGGAGGAAGCACGATGGCCATGCATCCGGAGCCTCCGCACACAAGGTAAGTGTGTGTGGAGCACGGGGGGAACACACGATTGTGCATCATTTTCTGCAATGAGCTAAAAATGATTTAATGAACGATTGCCACCTAATGGCCTCGGGAGCATCACATGATTGTGAGGACATCACGTGGACAGGTCCTCGCAATCGAGCAATGCTCCTGAGCCCATTTTGCAACAGGACTGGCGTGTGAAAAGGGCCCGGGCGAAAAGGCCTGGAAACCATGAAGCCCTATAAGGAGTAGCTTAGGGATCTGGGTATGTTTATCCTTGAAAAGAGAAGGTTAAGAGGTGGTACGATAGCTATTTTTAAATATTTAAAAGGATATCGTATGGAAGATGAAGCAAGCATGTTTTCTGCTGCTTCATAGACTAGGACATGGAGCAATGGCTTCGAACTTCAGGAAAAGAGATGTCACCTAAATATTAGGAAGAATTTCTTGATGGTATGATCAGTTTGACAGTGAAATGTGCTGCTGGGGGTGTGGCGGAATCTCCTTCCTTGGAGGTTTTTAAACAGAGGTTGGATGGCCATCTGTCGGGAATGCTTTAATGGTATATTCCTGAATGGCCAAATGGGGTTGGACTCAATGGCCCTTGTGGTCTCTTCCAACTCTATGATTCTTATATTGTTGTCACCATTGGATATATATGTGTGTATTTGTGAGTCTGTATGTGCAAGCCAGCACACTGTGTTGCTTTTCTGCCTCAAACACCCCAAACAGCCTCGAGGATCCCTGTGTTCCTAACAAATGATATTGGAGAATATCCATACCAGTAATTTTGTTGTCCTTCCATCTTGCCCGGGGCTGATTGTCCCATGTTGCTGCGACAGTATCAAAACATCAAATGGATTCTTTTATTTCCCCAATGTTTCCTTCCTGGCATGTGCAAGATTATACAGAATGATTTATGTAGTGGGAGGATGGTATAAGATCGAGTTTTGTGGGGAGTATCTTCATTAAAGATGCATCTTCCCGGGGAATTTGTCTCTATCGCCATCGCAATTGGAATATTCTTGTGAGCAAGAATAGCTTTGAATAATTAAAACTTGCATTGTTTGAATTTTCCCTGGAGTCTTTCTTGCACGTAAAATACAGCTGTAAATTCAACATTGATTTGATTTTTTTTTTCATAATAATGACCATATTATCTATTAGTTGTCATTAAAGGGGGGAAGGGAAGGGGAAGGAGGGAGGGGAAAAAAAGAGTACATTGGAGTAACTGTTTCCCTAATGGAGATTAATTTGGCAGTTTCCATCTCCTCTTTCAGAACAAAGCTTTGAACTAGACACTTGGGAGATCATTAAGCAGAAGCTGATGTGAACGCTGATAGAGCTCCATACGTGCTGTGGAGCTCATACAGAGCTCCTGCTATGTGGCACATTTCATTTTTGTTTTCATTTCATCTCGGTGGAATTTATCCATGTGCTTCTTTGAGGTATTTCTAGATCACCTCCTACTCCACAAGGCCACCCGAGGTGATGAGCAAATACAACCGTGAACACCGTGCAATGACAGGACATTAAAATACAGTCACCCCTCCACATTTCTGGGTTTCGCTATGAAGGATATGGTTATTTGTGAGTTTCTCCAACCCTTGGCCCCTTATCTCAGCCTCTTCTTTTCTGGGGGAACCTTCCCTCTTGGCAGGTCCAATCAGGAGGTACACCCCTTTAAAAAACCAACTTCAGTCCTCCTCTTCCACCAGCCACTGCCCGGCCAACTAACGACGGCTTGAAGTCCCACCACTACAAACCTTCTCCTGATGCTCCTCCACCCAAAGGAGGAGATGGATGATAGAGAAGCAGTACAGGAACATCACACCAACTTACCCCATTCTCTCTCCTTTCTCTGACCCAATTTGGACTCTGGATGCCCACTCTCTCCACCATCCCTTGGCCCCCTTCCTACACACACACACACACACACACACAGTTTGATATTTACAGTTTTCCCACTTTTGTCAGGGCCCTGTGCCCCTAACCCTAGGGAAAGTGGGGGGCTAATTGTGCTCTTTAAAAACTTTTAACTTTTAAAAGCAGTCTTAAAAAAATTCTAAAATGCAATTTTTTTAAAAAAAACTTGACATAGAGCCATTTCAAATGCAAAAGCAATTTCAAATATTAAGTAGGTGGAACAGCACTGTTTTAGCCACCTGATGGAAGCGTCAAAGAATGAATCCGGTTTAAGTTCAGTTAAGGAAGGGAGTTTCAAAGTCAGGGTCTCTGCTATAGAGAAAACCTTTTTTATATTTATGACTGACTGACTGACTGATTGATTGATTGATTGATTGATTGATTGATTGATTGAATGTATATCGTGCCTTTCTGCCAATATAGGATTCACATGGAGCATACGAAACTAACTTCAGGAGGTGTTGGGGCACACAACAGGGTATCTTCTGAAGTTCTCATACTTGAGGGAAGTTCATACAGAAGAAAGTGGTCCTCCAAATGTCCATGGAATGCAAGGTTCTGTTGATACAAGGAAAGGCAGGGATGCAATTCTTCATTAATTTAATTATTGAAAGAAGCAGTGACTAATTTTAGCATTTTTTCTTCCCTGTAAGAAAGTCTTTAAAGACTCAGAATTTTCCTTCTTTCTTTCTTTCTTTCTTTCTTTCTTTCTTTCTTTCTTTCTTTCTTTCTCTCTTTCTTTCTTTCTTTCTTTCTTTCTTTCTTTTTTGAAAACTATTTGCAGTTGAGGACATTTCTGTATGAGAAGCCCCATGGGGAATGGGGTTGAGTGGGAAACAACATGTTTCTGCAGAGAAATCTTATCTTCTGCACAATAATCTTTGGAAAACCCAATAATTTTAGGCTGGTTTGCTTCTTGAAAGAAAAGAAGGTTTTTGAGTGGAAGACAAGGTTTTTGCTCAGAAAATGCAGTTTTTTTCCACTCACTCTCTCTCTCCCTCTCATGCACACACACATATAGAAAAGACATAAAAAGTCCTGAACTGGAAGGATTCTTGACCTAAAGGAATTCTCCTCTCATGTTTTCTTGACATAGTGAGAGTTCCTTTTTCAACTGTTGATCAAATATTCTTAAGAAGTCTTTTCACCCCTAAGGAAAGGATAAATAAATCTGCTCTTTCTTTTCCAGAATTCTGCTAAGATGAAAACACATTTACTGTTTTTCCTTTGCGCTCAGTCAAAACTGAGACAAATTTCCTCTACAGCTCTCTCTTTGCATTTTGAGCTCAGTATTTCCCAATAGTATCTAACAGCCAAATATTTACCCTTCTGTTTGTTCAAAACATTTTTTAATTACGCTTTTCAGCCAACAGGCTTCTGGATTATTACCTCCTGGATTATCACCATTTCTTCTTCTCTGATAAGTTCCACATCTCTAACAGCTATGTGGGAAACAATCTTTTTTGTGCTGGAAATATCTGTACCTCTATTTCTTGGCTTGCACAGCTGAGTGGGAATTTTGTTTGTCTCCTCTTATAAAAAAAAAAGTGAGAATTTACCAAAATGGAAAAACAAAACAAAAAATCTCTTCACCTACAGGTCATATTTTGGGCACCTCAGCTCTGAACCTGGGTCATTTCTGCACTACGTTGTTGTAGTGCTATTATTCCACTTTCAACATCCTGTGGAATACTGGGGATTGAAGTTTACTGAGGCCAAAGACTGTCTGGCAAGGAATTCTGAATGCCCCTCTCTAAACTAAAAACTCCAGGATTCCATAGCAGATTGAAAGTGAAATAATATGTAGTGCGAAATTGGCCCTGGAAACTCAGATTTTGGTGACGTCTAAGGCCATTTCTGCACTACACAGTTACAGGGGTGAAAAGGGGTGAAAAGGGGTGCTATTATTCCACTTTCAGCATCTTATGGGAACCTGAAGTTTGCAGCTTAGGGAGAAGTATTTAGAATTCTCAGCCTGAGAACTCCTTGGTCTCAGGAAACTACAAACCCCAGAATTCCACAGGATGTTGAAAGTGGAATCGTAGCCCTATAACGGTGTAGTGTGGAAATGGCCTTAGTATGCATTTGCTCATTAAAATTAGTGCAACAACTGCATCTATTTCTAGGAATGTCTGACTTGGCCACACTGGTACGTGCCTTAGTTATATCCTTTTTGCATTACATTCTAGGCTGGGTTGCCTGGGTTCAAGAGGGTTTTAGAACTTCAGCTGGTCCAAAAAGCTGCAGCTAGATTGCTTTGATGGTGTATTCCTGCATGGCAGAATGGAGTTGAACTCAATGGCCTTTCATAGATTCATAAGGTTCACAAGTTGGAAGAGACAACAAGGGCCAACCAGTCCAAACTCCTGCTATGCAGGAACACACATCAAAACATTCCCAACAGAAGGCCATCCAGCCTCTGCTTAAAAACCTCCAAAGAAGGAGGAGACTCCACTACACTTCATGGAGGCAGCAGCATATTCCACTGCCGGACAGCTCTGACCATCAGGATGTTCTTCTTGAAGTTCAAGTGGAATCTCCTTTTCTGCACCTTGAATCCATTGTTCTTTGTCCTAGTCTCTGGAGCAGCAGAAAACAAGCCTGCTCCCTCCTCAACATGACATGCCTTCAAATATTTAAACATGGCTATCATGTCCCTTTTAATCTTCTCTTATGAAAACTAAACTTCCCTAGCTCCCTAAGCTGCTCCTTATAGGGCTTCATGGCTTCCAGACCCTTCACCCTTTTGGTCGCCCTCCTCTGGACACACTCAAGCTTGTCAATATCCTTCTTGAATTGAGGTGCCCAGAACTGGACACAGGATTCCAGATGAGGTCTAACCAATGCAGGATGGAGTGGTACCATTACATCCCTCAATCTAGACACCATATTCCTATTGATGCAACCAAGATTTCAGATGTCTTCCAACTCTATGATTCTAAGTCCACCTTTCCATGGGATGGCCAAAGTCTCTCTCTCTCTCTTTTTTTTTGTCACTATCTGCTTTTCAGCTGCTTTTGGCTGAGGTGGAAGGAAGGCCTTTTCTATCAGCTCAGTGAACAAATAGATCCCTGCCTTTGGAAGCGCTGGCTGATCATAACACAGGCGCAGATAATGTAACTCAAAGTGCTGCCTTAATTACTTACATTACAGGACTGTCAGGTCTGGAACATTTGCACTCTCGAGGCAACTTTCCAATTAATCTTTTCCCCTTTCTATTAGTGTCCCCCTCCCACCTTGTTGTTGTCGTGCAATTGTCATTGCAAAAAGATAAAGAAAGGAACAGCAAGAAAAGAAATAAGGGACTTGAGTGATGTGACCAAGGGTGAAAGGATCCCAGGACTAAAGATGGGACCATTAGCACAAACATTTTTTTTTAAAAAAAAATTGCCATGGAAAGCAATATGATCTCTGCTCCTCCTTTTAGGAATCTGCCACTTAAATCTCTACAATCTGTGATGAGTCAACTTATTGCAATCTAGTACTATTAACTTCCATGTCTTGTTACTGAAAGTGTTCCTTCCTTCGGTCGTAAGCGGCGTTGCAAAAGTGAAAAGCCAAGCAAGCCATTAAATGATCGTCAGGATTGCTGTAAAAAAGGGATGAAAACCTTCATAAATTCCATTCTCTGAGGCAACAATAAACAATTCTGCCCTTTTTCTTCCCACTGTAAGAAAGGCCCCCAAAACTAGGCAGTTTTTGAGGTCTATGCACAGTTTGAGATTAATACTTTACAGAAAAAAAGATTGTGACTCTGCCTCATTCCTGTGCTGGGTTGGGGGCCATCCTAGCTCGTGAATCCATAAGAAGTGACAACTATATGGGTAACCAGATGTGCATAGCCTGCTTTATTTGTTCTCAGTTCAGTTGGTATAATGATAGCGCATGAGTCTCCCAACCACTATCAAAGGAGTTGTAGAGGATCTAAGAACTACAGCCTTTCCCAACAGGGACACAGAACACATGGACTCACACAAATAGAAAACACAGAGGAACCAAAAAAATGACTTGCTTTCATCCTTCTATCTCACCAAGGGTTACTTCTTGAATTGAGGTGCCCAGAACAGGACACAGTATTCCAGATGAGGTCTAACCAAAGCAGATAATACCAATCTTGCTACCTGCATGGATGAAAGGGTTTGTCGCGTCCTGAATCCCTCCCATTTGTCCCCCATGGATGGAATCTAAAATGTGCACAGAGAAGGTGGGGATAAACCTGCTTCCATGCACTGAAGACACGAGAGTCTTGCAGCACCAGGGTCTTGCTTACCACCTCTCTAAGACGACCTGCCAATGAATCTTACCCCTCATTTGCAACTCGCCATCCTTTTTTATGATTACCATAAACCTCAATAGGTGTGCAATTTTTTAAGTTCACCCTAAACCAATAACACCTTATTTCAAAGTCTAATTCAATTATGAGCCCACCATAACTTGTGGATGATTAAATTGCAAATTGTGGGTGTCCACTAGGCGAGCTGACGCATTAAATTTGTTTGCCACTATAATTCACCTTCCAACCATGCGGTATATTTTCCAAGACCACTCAAGGATGGAGCTGCCTTGCCTGAGGTGCAGCGAGTTGCATAGTATTTATGGCGCATCTGATATACAGAATATCTTCTTCAAGGAGACTCCCATACATCACTTGAACTTTAGCACAATATTACATTGTCCTAATGGAAAACGGTTATAGTTGAATGATTTTTCTTCTCTCATTCCCTCATGCACCTTCCTCAGATCTGAACATTGCTCTTTTTTTTTTAAAGCACGCATTTATGTTTTATTGGAACATGAACCTTTCAGTTTATTTCTTACCAATGTTGTGCCCTTACAAAAGGAACCTCATTTTCTTTGGAGAAGGGACAGCGCATGGGATAACATCTATAAAGTCAGTGCTGAGATGATAAGAAAAAGAAATGCAACATTCCTACTTTGGTTTTCATTTGAAAATGAACCTTTACAGAAGAAGAAGAAGAAGAAGAAGAAGAAGAAGAAGAAGAAGAAGAAGAAGAAGAGGAGGAGGAGGAGGGGGAGGAAGAAGAAGAATGGTAGTTCATTTAATCTCTCACTTGGTTGCTTTGGTGCTAGCTGCATAAGGGTTGCCACTGAAGGCTTAGAACAGGGATATGGAACATGATACCTCATCAGTGATGAGAGTAATAGGAAATGTTTCTATGTGATTTACTCCTCGGTTGTTTAATCAACTATTTAATCACTACTCTTGCATCCATTAGGCCTGAGTGTTCAGTTTGCAACTAGATATGGATACCAAGAACTCAAGGAAACAATATTTAACTAATTTATCTCCTGCTTTCCTCCCATATGGGACCCAAAGCAGTTTGCACAGCCAAATGTTAACATATTAAAACAGTTTAGCTAAAATTATCTGTAATATCAAAGATCTGAACGTGATTCTTGGTTGCATCAATAGAAGTATGGTGTCTAGATTGAGGAAGTAATAGTACCACTCTATTCTGCTTTGGTTAGACCTCATCTGTGCCCAGTTCTGGGCACCTCAATTCAAGGAGTATGTGGATAAGCTGGAGCGTGTCCAGAGGAGTGTGACCAAAACGGTGAAGGGTCTGGAAGCCATGAAGCCCTATGAGGAGCAGCTTAGGGAGCTAGGGATGTTTAATCCATAGAAGAGCAGGTTAAGAGGGGACATGATAGCCATGTTTAAATATTTGAAAAGATGTCATATCAAAGAGGGAACAGACTTGTTTTCCACTGCTCCAGAGATCATGAAAAGAGGCAATCCTGCAGGTAGTGTGCACCTAAACCATGTAGGGCTTTAAAGGCAATAATCAACACTTTGTACTTTACCTGGAAACTAACTGGCAGCCAGTGGAATACCTTTAATATCAGTGTGATATGCTAATCCCTCACTGTAATCAATCTGGCTGCCATATTTTGGGCCAGCTGGAATTTCTGAACTTGGTACAGAGGTATTCCAAAGTACAACACATTGCTGAAGTCCAAGCTTGAGGCATATACCACGTGGCATAGTGGTCTATGAATCTGGAAGTGTGTTGATCCAGCCCTAGCATCTCCTAACAAAGATTTCTCCATAGTGGATGCTGGTTGCTCCCACGGTAGTGTGGTGATGAATCCATGTTGAATTTTAGGCCATTTCCTCACTACACATTTATAGTGCAATTATTCCACTTTCGACCTCCTATGGAATCCTGGGGTTTGCAGTTTAGGGGGGGGGCATTGAGAATTCTCAGCCAGAGAGCTCTTTGGCCTCAGGAAACGACAAACCCCAGAATCCCACAAGATGTTGAAAGTGAAATAATAGCACTATAACAGCATAGTGTGGAAATGGCTTTAGTCTGAGTTTCAAAAGAGCTATCCAAGGTGCTGAAGGTATTTTGTCCTTAGGATTCAGCACTTCAAATAGCTTCTGAAAAGTTTAGGCCAAAATCCAGAAAACACTCATCCCTCTTCTGTTACCCAGATGGGGAAACGATCCCAGCTTGAGGTCATTATTGGAGTGCTTTGGAGATTAACGTGATTGCCATGTGAAGCGTAAATTAGTTTTGCCCCCAAATGCTTGGAAGTCAAAGCCCCATATCTTTTAGCTTCAAACTGTCTAGAGGGTCGAGGTTTTTGCTCAACTGCACGCTTGGGAAACCTTTCATTTTGGCACACGGACTCCAGAGAGGGAGAAGAGAACGGAAAAGATACAGCTTCCATTTTGACAAGCTTTGCTAATGCTCCAAAGCAGCTCCGGCCGACTTTTCCTCCGTTTCCCAGGTTAATGGCATGTGGATGTCTTCTCTGGAGAACTCAACATTTGCTTTATCTTCTGTTGCTGTTGTTTGTCTTTTATATAATTGCACCAGATAATATTGCAAAGTCGTATAAAATTAAAATCAAGTTTGAAATAGGGGTTTGTTAATTACAGCATTTAACTGTTGTGGTTATTGTTTCCTAGGAGATTAATGAGGTGAATTATTGTAACATGATTAGACTACAGTATATCTAATCTCTTCCATACCCTTGTGGTTTACTGTTATTCAAGTATCACTTGAAGGTTAATTTCACTTAGCTGGTGTATATTTGACTTTGGCAACCGACTTTATATTGAAATATGTTTATAATTATATTTGAAAGTCATTACACAACAGCTTTGCCAAAATTATCCTCATAAGCTTTACTAGTCGTGGTAAGGATATTATAAATTGTGCAGTCTGAACGCACACGGGCGTCCACACTCACACGCTGTAAACTTTCCCATAAAACTCAAAGGAACCATATGCTATCGGTTGGATCACAGCAGAATTCATGAATGCATTCCAAAACCTTTGCCTTGCCTTCTCTTCCTTGTCTGTCCTGATATATTGCAATTATTCAAGGAAGCCAAGCCGGAGACTATGAGAATTCCATTAGAGGTGGGCAAAGGATATAATTTTTATGCGGTCAATTACAAATCCAATAATCCCCTATCCCAGATGCCCTCGAAATGTTTTTAACTGCAGTTTTGTGGTGGTGGAGGAGGACACAACCACACACACACATATACACAGCAGAAGTTAATGAATTTTTATTTCACAACCCAAAGGCCAAGGCCCTGGGCTATTAGGATGGAAAGAACTGGGTATTTTTTGTAGTCATTTTTTTCCCCAGGGATTTTTTTTTTTAAAAAAAATACTATTATCTCTGCCCATTTTCAATAGCCATGCATGGTATTAAAGCTCTGAGCCAAGACCACCACACATTCCTTTGCCCCAAAGCAACCAATCAACCGATGTTGCCATTCTTAAATCCTTCAAGCAAAGCTTAGCCTTCCTTCCCAACCTATATTTCCCCCCATCACAGCAAATCAACCTGTCTGCATATTAAAATTCATTCTTTCTCATTTTCATTCTTGCTGACCTCAGCAGGATATTAGACAGAAGAGCTACACTTTGTAGAAAGGGAAAGTGCTTGTTGTTTCTTTATAAAATTGCCGTCATACTCAGTGTGTGATGCCATGTCTATGTGTGTATATGGCCATTTCCGCACTAGCCTGTTATGGCGAGGGCCGGCCCCTCCCGAAACTGCAAACCCCAGGATTCCAGAGGATGTTGAAAGTGGAATCATCGTGCTATAACAGGCTAGTGAGGAACTGGCCTATGTGTGTGTGTGGTAGGAAGTCATTCAACTCTGGAGTTCATTTGAGTCCTTTGACTTTGGTTTCAATTAAAAAAAATTGAACTGTAATGATATAGTTTGTTGTTGTGTGCCTTCAAGTCATGGCTGACTTATGGTGACCCTAAGGTGAACATGCAATGTAGTTTTATGGGTGGTGTGTGTGTGTCTCTGTGTGTGTAACACACCCAAGGACATTTTGGAGGACAGCAACCAAAATAGTGAAGGGTCTTGAAGCAAAAAAAAAAAAAACCCTATGAGGAGTGGCTTAGGTAGCTGGGGAAGTTTAGTCTGCAGAAAAGAAAGTTAAGAGGGGATATGATAGCCATGTTTAAATATTTGAAGGGATGTCATGTCGAGGAGGGAGCAGGCTTGTTTTCCGCTGCTCCAGAGACTAGGACAAGGAGCAATGGATTCAAACTGCAGGCTAAACCTCATGAAGAACTTCCTGATGGTCAGGGCTGTCTGGCAGTGGAATATGCTGCCTCGGGGTATGGTAGAGTCTCCTTCTTTGGAGGTTTTTAAGCAGAGGCTGGATGGCCATCTGTTGGGAATGCTTTGATGGGTGTTCCTGCATGGCAGAAGGGAGTCGGACTGGATGGCCCCTGGGGTCTCTTTCGATTCTATGATTCTATGATCCAGTACGCTTCCTTGTCTGAGCAGGGAATCGAATCCTTGTGTGCAGGGTTGTGTTCAACTCTCAGAACATTTCCGCACAACACTCTTATAGCGCAGTGATTCCACTTTCAACCTCCTATGGAATCCTGGGGTTTGCCGTTCTGGGAGGGGCTGGCCGGCTCCTCCCAAAACTGCAAACCCCAGGACTCCATAGGAGGTTGAAAGTGGAATCATCACGCTATAAGAGTGTCGTGCAGAAATGGCCTCACACCACAACACCTTGTGGGATGTGATAGGTATAGTTGTTGTTGTTATGTGTCTTAAAGTCATTTTGGACTTATTGCAACTCTATGACAAACCTACCATGGGATTTTGGGGACTGAGAATATGTGACACACTCAAGGTCCCCCAGTGGTTTTCCATGGCTGGGCACGGAATCAAACCCGGGTCAGTTGCACAACCCTATCAACTGGCTTTATCTATTCAAAATCCATCTTGTTGCAAAATTTATTGGATGGAGAGATGTATAGATCTCCCCAGAGAGATGTTTCAACTTTTACTGAAGCTTTTTTTTTTTTAAAATAAAATCCCTTGAAATCAGTGTTGGATAAAGACATTGACTGTCTGAAGCAGAAACAAAAGCTTTCAGCAGCACTGAGGTGCTAATTCCAGTCTTCATCTGTCCTCCGCTCATAGTGTCCCCTGAATCAAATCATGACTTTGAAATTCCTTGGATGTTCTGTCCCCAAAGAAACCTCCCCTTTGTTCAGTTAGTGATGACTGTGGATCACACCCTAAAATGCTGTTGGGAACAGTACTGGGACAATCTTTGCCCCAGCATCACACAGAAAGTCCTCAAACACATGAAAATAACCACAGACATCTCACAAGTATCCCAGAAATATCTGCCACCCTCACTTACCCCTCAGTACTGCATCCAAAGAAGTGGGGTTTGTATCCACGAATGCTCATGTGGAAAAAAAACCCAATTAGTCTTAAAGCTGCTGTCACTTTTATTTTTTTCACAACCCTTCCTTCCTCCTTCAAACACCCCTGCTTTTTTTTGCACTTCATTGCAAAGTGATGAGAGGAAGTGATGCAACATCAGTTCCACTCACAATTTTGGAAGGGACTTCAGAAGAAAAGCAATATTTAGGATGGCTTTGCGGGAGGGTGCTGTCTATGGAAGGGTGTCTGGGGAGAAAATTGGCCTCTGATCCCCGCACAGTTGTCCACTCCATCATAAGAGATAGTTGCAAGGGCTAATCTTAAACACATGCAACAGTTAGTTTAGGCACTATTAATATAAATCCACCAAAGTTTTAACTCAAAGTTTAAAACAATTGAAAGTAAGAATATTGTTAAACTACAAATGGAATAAAAAGCATGTCAGTTAAATGGAATAAATACAGCAATATAAGTTGCCTAGCATCATCTTGTTCAGGGGTGGGCAGCCTTCTAGATGTTTGGAGACTCCAGGTCCCATAATTCCCGACTGTTGACTATGCTCAGTAGATCTGATGGAAGTTGTAGGCACTCAGACATAGAATCCATAGCATTGGAAAAGACCGCAATGGCTGTCGAGTCTAACCTCCTTCTGCCATGCTGGACCACATACTCAAAGTGCCCCCAACAAATGGCTATCTGGCCTCTATTTAAAAACCTCCAAAGAAGGTGACAGCTCTTACCATCAGGAAGTCCTTCCTGATGTTCAAGTGAAATCTTTCTTTCTTGTAGTTTTAATCCATTGCTCCATTGTGTCCTAGTCTCTGGAACAGCAGAAAACATCAACATCCCTTCAAATATGACATCCCTTCAAATAATTAAGCATGGCTATCATATCACCTCTTAACCTTCTTTTTGTCAGGCTGAACGTGCCCAGCCCTCTAAGTCGCCCCTCATAAGGCATGGTTTCCAGGCCCTTCACCATTTTGGTTGCCCTCCAGCTTGTCAATATCTGGACGGTCCAGTTGTCCATCCCTGCTCCTACCTTCATCCTATTTCTCCAGGACTGTTGGCATCTTGGAACCATTATTGGTAAAGTGAGAGGGGACGTTTCTTATTAGCTACCATTTTGGTTCTTTTCAGTCTCTCTTGCTTCCTTCCTGAGACATTTCAGATCCCCTCACAGGCTTTCCGTTTTTGCTTCTGACAGATTTCTTGGATGCAATTCACCTGGGCCTGGAGCTTTGTCGACATCTAATAGCTCTAATTGCCTAATTAAAGTATCAGCTGTAGTACAACTATGGAGCTTTTCGGAGAGAGTGGTAACCCCCCCTCCCTCCTCTGATGTGTTTCAGCTTTGCAGCGCCACTAATTCTTCACTCTTCCTTTTTGTGCATTTAACACAACCGGTAGTTAACAAGACTAAATCTCATTCCGCTTGAATGACTCCTCTCCTCCCTTCTTTCCCTTGAAAAATAGAACTTGAGTCCACCTGAGAAGAGAGATGGAAAGAATATTTGAAACAATTCAAATCAAAGCTGGGATTCTGAGTATCAGGAAACCCTGTAGAGGGGAAGGACCAAAATCTTTGCAGCTCAGAACTTATTCTGCATGAAATTTGCACATTGTGGTTCCCACGGATAATGGCATATTCTGAAAAGAAAGCAAGTTTCTTGCACAGAGGGAAAAATCTTATTTTCTGCAGAGAAAGAAAGAAAGAAACATTTCTTGGAAGAAAATGATATTTCCTGCATTTTTTTTTAAAGTGTGTGTTTGTGTGTATATTTTTTGCGAACTGTGAACAGTCTTTGAAAACTGCAGTTTTCAAGGACTTTCTCATAGTGGGGAGAAAAAAAATTAAAACTATTCATACTTTCCTTTGAGGATGAAATTTACAAAGATTGACATCCAAAGCTGAAAATGAAACCCTTCAAACTACAATGGTTTGAGTGCTGAAAGAAGACCATTTCCACACTACACTGTTAGAGTGCTATTATTCCACTTTCAACATCCTGTGGAATCCTGGGATTTGGAGGTGTGGAAGGAGCCTTTAGAATCCTTGGCCAGAGAGCTCTTTGGCCTCAGGAAACTACGAACCCCAGAATTCCACAGGAGGTTGACGGTGGAATAATAGCACTACAACAGTGTAGTGCGGAAAGGGCCACAGTCTCACAATGACTCTGGAAATAGCCACATCCATTTGGTCATGAATGTACACAGTAGATATTTTCCCCAAGAGCAAGAAGAGACTTTTTTTGCACTGCAAGAAAGTTCCAGAAAACTGTGAAGTTTTTGAGGACTACACTATGGCCCTTTTCGCATGGGCTTTCTGTCATGCGAGAGCCCCCTGAGCCTCGCGGGAGTGGGAGCGTCGCTCTGCACGACACGCTCCCACTTCCGCGGCGCTCACGGGGCTGACGTTGCACGAGCGCGTATTTTTTTATTTTCGGCTTGAACCGAAAATAAACGGCGCTCGCGCAAGTCTCCCGGCGGCACCGCGCGCTTACCGGAATGCGGAGCGCCATCGCAGGCGAGCCTGTCGCGCTTCCTCCCTGCTTCCACCCCCCGCGCCGCCTACAGCTCCCAGGGAGTGCTGCGGAAGCTGGGGGTGTGGCTGAAGAGCGCCCGTCGCACACGAAGTCTCCGCGTGCGGTAAGGAGGCGGGGGGAAGCGGCGGGGTTGTGGGAGAGGGTTGCTGCGCGAGCCACCCTCCTCCGTTGCGTGAGTGCTGGCGCTGCAAAAAGGGTCTATGATTCAAAGACTGGTGCACACGGGAACACCAGGTAGGAAGAACTGCCATACATCTGTAGAGCCCGATGTATGTGAGGACACTCTTGCCATTATCCCTTTATGCATCTTCATAATTCACTAACAGGGTTTTTTGGGGGGTTTCTGCTAAATTACATAATGTTGATATAAAGTTATGCAGTGTAGACCTCAATGGAAAATTCTGGCCAATAATAATAATAATTGCAAAAGAAGGGGTTCATGTCAGTTGACTTTGCTTTCACCTTCTCCATCATTTTATCTTTGGAGGGGCAGGCAGGGATTGCACCCCGGTTTCTTCCCTTGCACACTGGTAGTAATTTTTGTTGTGGTTGCTGCTCATAAGCGAACGAAGGAAAGTCATTCCGGCTCAGCCATCATTTCAGTCTGCAGACAGCTCGGGTCCTGAATGCAGTGTCACCTTCTTTCTTAAATGGATAATGATAAATTGGGGCAGGTTGAACTTTAGACTCTTGTGGCCACCTATTTTATCGGTGCTCCTTATCTAGAGCCCTGTCTACATAAAGGTTTTCCAAGGAAATGGAGGAAACAGTGTTTTAAAAGAACGGCTGAACTTTGACTCCTATGTCACAGATGATGGGTAGAATTGGTGGCGGGAGGGTGGGACTGAAATCCAATAGGAGGTAACTATTACTCTAAAACTTACAAAATTTGAGCAGTCAGCAAAGAAGACAAAATATCAACTCAACATATCACTGCTTCCTTTGGATCACTTTTCTTCATATTAAACAATTGAATCCTTGAATACCTACTCAGGCCATTTCCGCACTAGGCTGTTATAGCGCTATCATTCCACTTTCAACATCCTACGGAATCCTGGGGTTTGCAGTTCAGGGAGGGGCCGGCCAGCCCCTCCCTGAACTGCAAACCCCAGGATTCCATAGGATGTTGAAAGTGGAATGATAGCGCTATAACAGCCTAGTGCGGAAATGGCATAAGTCTCACCATGTTGATATGCCCCTCTGAGATAGTTTCCTCAGCACGCTGTTCTAGTGCCATTATTCCACTTTCAATCTCCTGTGGAACTCTAGGGTTTGTAGTTTACGGAGGCCAAAGAGCTCTCTGGCTGAGGATTCTAAACTGCAAACCCCAGTATTCCACAAGATGTTGAAAGTGCAATAATAGCACTATAACAGTGTAGTGCGGAAATAGCCTCTGTTTCCAACATATGAAAGGAATGGAATAGAATTTTGTCAATTTCCTGCTTGGAGTCAAATCTGGAGTCCCTGACTTCTTGACAAATTTATGCAGGTAGAAAAACAGCTTGCAAAAGGTTCCTGCAAATTGTGGCAACTTTTTTTCCTCCAGGTGCAACATGAACTGCACACTCTTTGGGAATGGTGCAAGAATTTGAGAAACTGTGCATCTTTGCAGTAAAAACCTACCTCCTTAATCTTTCTGTTATGCACAGACAAAGGTGTAGCTTTCTGGTGGTGGTGGGGGGACCTCACTTGCTTACATTTTTTTTCCTGCTATATACTTGGGGAAAAGCCCACAAAATGCAAAACCAAACTGCACACTATACCCCGTTACAAACAATGCAGTGAAGGATCCAACATTGTGGCTACAGCTTTTGCCATTTTGAAAGTTGTGCAACGCAGACGTTAAACAGCAGGAAAAGAACTTCATTGACTGAAGCTGCAGCCAGAGGTGGCTTGGCTGTGCAACCTTGCTGGATTTTGCCCAAGAAAATTTGAAACGTTGCACACACACACAAAATATTGCCAAAAGATTGGCAGGTGAGTTTTGTTGTGCAGCATTGCTTTTTTCCATGTAAAAATCAGCTGTCATGCACAAAATACATATGTTGGAAACAGGGGAAGAGAGTTGCAAAGGAAAAACAAAGAGAGAAAGCTGCATAACTTCTGGAAAACTGTGCAGTTCTGTGCATTTCCCATCATTGCAAGGAGAGAAAATCCAGAATGTCTCAAAGTTATGGGGGGGGGAACACCTCTGTTTCATTGTTCTCAACATCTGTTGGGACTTGGAAAAACTGAGATTTACCATCACTACCTCAGACTGGGTCCTACATTCGTTTTAACCCACATTTCCTCTGCTTTTGGTGGGAGGGAATGGTGGTGGTGGGACCCAAATGATGAAAGCTAAGCAGTAAAAATAAAACCCACCATCTCTACTTTCTGCTGTTGTTAGAACTCAGCATGGAGGTTTTGTTGGGGGCAGATTATATATTGTGAAGCTCTCCCAGCTGGGATTCCACAATGACTTTAGCTGCTGTGAATCCTATGCCCAGGAGCCTACTTAATAAGGGTTGCTTAGCAGGAAGTCATGTTGGAAAATGGTGAGTCTCAGCCCCAAAATGATGCCTTTTAACATCAGAGGGAAAATGCAAACTGCTGCTCGGGAACAAGGCATAATAAGCAAGCAGATTTTCTGCCTGCCTCTTCTTATTTTAATGAATAAATTATCTCCCCATTTGTTATTTATCTCCTTTAAAACTTTCCACCAAGTCCTCCTATTCATAATTGCGGCAATTCAGGATTTTGTCGAAGATTGGCACCTGCCTCATCGGGAATAATAGCATCATTCACATTCCCGCAGTAGAAAAACCAAGTGGTGGGGGGAGGAGGGGTTGTCCGGCTAATTTCTTTCCAGAAATGGCTCATTTCCTAGCGAGACTGCCTGTTAGAATTCATAGGCATGGTAAACTAGAGGATAATGCTCAGTAAAGTGGAAGGCAGTAGCAAAAAAGAGAAAGACTGCGTTACAGGTGGATAGTTTTGATCAAAGAAGCCATGAGTCTGCAGGATCTGAGTGGCTTGTGGAGGACCAAGACTCAGGGTGGCTGCTTGTTCATAGGGTCACCAAGACTCAAGGCCAACAATGGCAAAGAACAACAACAAAAACAGATGGGAATCTGTGGTTGTTCTTGCTTTAAGTTTTGCAAAATTAAAGATTCACTCCCCTCCCTCCATACATTGCTGGTTTCCTACATCACCAAGGTGGAAGCAGTGGTGGAGCTTGGAGTGTGTGGAGGGGGGGCACTGTGTGTGAGGGTGTGACCGGGGTGTGCGGGGGCATGGCTATGGGCCGGGATGCCCCCAAAACACTACCGCCCAGGGAGAACTGCCTCCCGCGCCTCCCCCATCTCTACACGACTGGGTGGAAGCCGTGTTTGGTTTTGAAGGGGGAAGGAAGCAGAAGCCTGCATTGATATTTTGATTATATTATATATTTATGCATTTGGACAGCAGTTATAAGATCATGGGCCTTGCCGTCCTACCCTGTTATAAGTGCTATTATTCTGCTTTCAACCTCCTATGGAAACCTGGAGTTTATAGTTCAGGGAGCGCCCTTAGAATTCTCAACCAGAGAGCTCTTTGGCCTCAGGAAACTAGAAAACCCCAGAATTCCACAGCATGCTGAAAGTGGAATAATAGCACTATAACAGGGTAGGGTGGAAATGGCCTTTATGCGCTAATGTAAATGTCATAGGCCATTTCTGCACTACATTGTTATAATGCTATTATTCCACTTTCAACCTCCTGTGGAATTCTGGGGTTTGTAGTTTCCTGAGGTCAAAGAGCTCTCTGGCTGAGAATCGTAAGGCCCCTCCCTAAACTGCAAACCCCAGGATCCCATAGGATGTCAAAAGTGGAATAATAGCACTTTAACACTCTAGTATGGAAATGGCCAGAGACTGATCCTTTATCAAAGTAACTGGCAAAACTATTCTGAATATTCCATGCCTAAGAAAACTCTGCATAATTCATGGGCTCACCATAATTTCACAGGCAACTTGAAGACATACATACCGACATGTGGCTGGATAGCAGTATGTGTGAAAGGGATCTAGGAGTCTTCATAGACCACAAGCTGAACATGAGTCAGCAGTGTGATGCGGCAGCCAAGAAAGCCAATGCGATTCTCGGCTGCATCAAGAGGAGTATGGCGTCTAGATCGAGGGAGGTACTGGTACCACTCTACTCTGCTTTGGTTAGACTCCATCTTGAATACTGTGTCCAGTTCTGGGCACCCCAATTCAAGAAGGATATTGACAAGCTGGAGCAAGTCCAGAGGAGGGTGAAATGGTGAGAGGCCTGGAAGCCATGAAGCCCCATGAGGACAGACTTAGAGAGCTGGGGATGTTTAGTCTGCAGAAGAGAAGGTTAAGAGGGGACACGATAGCCATGCTTAAATATTTGAAGGGATGCCACGTAAAGGAAGGAGAGGGCTTGTTTTCCGCTGCTCCAGAGACCAGGACAAGGAGCAATGGATTCAAGCTGCAGGAAAGGAGATTCCACCTGAACCTCAGGAAGAACTTCCTGACAGTCAGGGCTGTCCGGCAGTGGAATCTGCTGCCTCGGGGTGTAGTGGAGTCTCCTTCCTTGGAGGTTTTTAAGCAGAGGCTGGATGGTCATCTGTCCAAGGGAGGGCTTTGAGGGTGTTCCTGTATGGCAGAAGGGGGTTGGACTGGATGGCCCCTGTGGTCTCTTCCAACTCTACGTTTCTATGATTCTATGATTCTATGACACACACACACATTTCTCATAAAAGCATTTTTATGAATATTCTTTCACACATCCTAACTCGAGCACGGCTTTCCTAGAGCATTGCCACCGGATGCTAAATTTCATGTAGAATGCAAATCAAAGTTAAATTAAGAGAACTCTCCTTGGGAGAAATATACCCACCCCAAATATCTCAAGGGAACCCACAATGCGTGTTGATAAGTTGAGGGAAATGTCTTGCATGGAATGAGGTGCTACGTATCCCTAAGGCCCCTGCCAGGCTTGACATTTCTATAGGCATACGATCCCAGCCACATGAGAAGCTTCTGATTACCAGAGCTTTGTGATCTTGCTGTTTTTAAACCGCTTGTCCCTTTGGGCTTTCAATTCCGGATGCTTGCGCGCGGAGGAACAGTGTGAGAGGCAGGCCAGAGTGTAAGTGTTTGATGCTGGATAAATCAAATCCATTGCCCTTCCTGCCTTCCCAGTTTTTACCTAACACATTAATTGACAAATCAGAGCTATTAGTTTGATGTCCAAGGCTGTGTTCTAGCTCCGTGCCCCGTTCCTTGACAGTAATTGCTTAATGCCAGCACACAGCTCTCCCTGACTGTTTCATTAGTAAGTTGCATCTCACTGTGTGCCAGAGGCTTTCAGAGTTGCAAGTTCTCTTGCCCATGGGGACCGCGGTAATGAAGAGTGGAAAGGAAAAAGGGTGACCCTTCGCTGTGAGGTCACCAGACAGCTTCACCCTCCTGCCAGAAGTCAAAATCAGCACTCCGAACAAATATGCTACTGGGGTAAAAGAGCACCCCCGAGTTCTCTGATTTATATTTGTATTTGAACTGTCCAGAAACAATGAATTTTTCCGAACTGGGGTGGAAAGGGGTTTGGGGAAACTCTGTATAGTGAGAACTCTGTAAAGTTCAGATGCTAGGGAAAGAAATGTTTAGTTTTTTTCCAGAAAGGTAATCCATTTGGTAGATGAATACTTTAAAACAGCTAAAGAGAGGAAAGATTGGCCCCCATGTTGAGTTTTCATAGGAGTCTTCATAGACCACAAGCTGAACATGAGTCAGCAGTGTGATGTGGCAGCCAAGAAAGCCAATGCAATTCTCAGCTGCATCAAGAGGAGTATGGTGTCTAGATCGAGGGAGGTACTGGTACCAGTCTACCCTGCTTTGGTTAGACCTCATCATGAATACTGTGTCCAGTTCTGGGCACCCCAATTCAAGAAGGAGATGGTCAAGCTGGAGCAAGTCCAGAGGAGGGTGACCAAAATGGTGAAGGACCTGGAAGCCATGAAACCCTATGAGGACAGACTTAGAGAGCTGGGTATGTTTAGTCTGCAGAAGAGAAGGTTAAGAGGGGACATGAGAGCCATGTTTAAATATTTGAAGGGATGCCATGTTGAGGAGGGAGAGGGCTTGTTTTCTGCTGCTCCGGAGACCAGGACAAGGAGCAATGGATTCAAGCTGCAGGAAAGGAGATTCCACCTGAACCTCAGGAAGAACTTCCTGACAGTCAGGGCTGTCCGGCAGTGGAATCTGCTGCCTCGGAGTGTAGTGGAGGCTCCTTCCTTGGAGGTTTTTAAGCAGAGGCTGGATGGCCATCTGTCCAAGGGAGGGCTTTGAGGGTGTTCCTGCATGGCAGGGGGTTGGACTGGATGGCCCCTGTGGTCTCTTCCAACTCTACATTTTTATGATTCTATGAGTCTGTGATTCTATGATTCACTAGTTGTCAATGCATTCACTGGGAGCATTGGGGTCTGGAAGGACATGGGAATGCTACATTTGGTATGCCAGAGCAGCGTGGGAACTTTAACACGGGCCATTTCCACACTATACTGTGATAGTGCTATTATTCCACTTTCAATACTCTATGGGATCCTGGGGTTTGGAGTTTAGGGGAGGGGCCTTGAGAATTCTCTGCCAGAGAGCTCTTTGGCCTCAATGAACTACAAACCCCAGAATTCCAGAGGAGGCTGAAAGTGAAATAATAGCACTACAACAATGGCCATGGTTGACGACTTCCTGAATCCAGCCATTGTACCCAAATCATTCTGTGGCCAGAAGAAGAGGCAGGAAGCTGCAAGAGGCATCAGCTCCACAAAAAACTGCAAACCCCAGGAATCCAGAGGATGTTGAAAGTGGAATCATCGAGCTATAACAGGCTAGTGTGGAAATGGCCTATGCCGTGTGTATACACTTAAAGAATATTTGCAACAGATGCAAAATACATTTTCAGCACTTCATTTAAAAAAATAGCATAGGAATGTAGTATTATGCCATCAAAAAACAATCAAAAACACAAATGTAGAGCAGGTATAGCCTATAGAGGTCCTTATCTACCCATCTCTGGTTTGGATGAAATGGTGAAAGAAGTTCTCCTTCAGAATTGGCATCCCTTTTTTTCAACTCTTTCAACTTTTTTTTTACTCTGTTCTTTCTCTTCTTCCTATTTCTTCTTTCTTTCTTCTTTCTCTTTTACACATCTGTATTTTGTGTATTTTGTATTTTTCCATCTTGTCTAATTGTATGTCAATGTATTTTAATTTGAAATTAGTAAAGACCATTTTGAATAAACAAAAACATTAAAAAGAATTGGCACCATTTGACTCATGCTTTGGCCATTTCCGCACTACAGTGTTAAACTGCTGCTATTCCACTTTCAATGCCCTGTGGAATTCTGGGATTTGTAGTTTACTGAGACCAAAGAGCTCTTTGGCTGAGAATTCAAAGTGCCCTTCCCTAAACTACAAACCCCAGAATTCAATAGGAGGTTGATAGTGGAATAGCAGCACTTTAACACTGTAGTGCGGAAATGGCACAAAGGTTCAGCACTGAGTTATTCTTTTTAAATACACATGGAGTTAATATATGAAGGAATTTCTCCTCTGCAGATTACAGTTGCATTAATGCTTGATCCTATCTGGCTTGCAAAAGTGTAAATGTGTTTGAAATCGAGCTCCCTTGTTGCTGATCTTCCGCTCAGGATTTAAGCGGAGGAATTCTGGGCTTGTCTGTCTGTTTCTCACCTCTGCAGTCTCCTCACAGAGGCCCCAGGAGAAAGACACATACCAGGTATTGTGCAAATGTAACCTTTGTGAAAGCAAATGATGCCAAGACCAGCTGTTGAGAAGCGATGGGGAAATCTCTCTGTCCCTGTTTTGGTTGAGTTTCTCCAAATCTCCCTTGCCTTTTCCTCTTACCCTTCTCTTCCTCTTGGAGCAAATATCTGCATGTTAAGTTACAACTTTGTGCCAACATGGCATAGTGGTTTGACTGTCGGGCTACGACTCTGGAAACCGGGGTCCGAACCCTTGCTCAGCCATAGAAACTCACTGACTGACCTTGAGCTAAGCAGAATTCTTCTTGTCGGAGTTTGTCAATACATGGAAACATGTTTTTCAACATTTTTTTTTGGAATATTTTCCGTCATTCAGAGAGTAATCTGAATGAAGGCTGATCAAGTTCAAGACTGGGACTATTTCCACTCTATACTGTTACAGTGCTTTTATTCCACTTTCAACATCCCATGGAATTCTGGGGCTTGTAGTTTACTGAGGACAAAGAGCTCTCTGGCTGAAAATTCCAAAGGCCCCTCCCTAAACTGCAAGTTCCAGGATTCCCTAGGATGTTGAAAGTGGAATAATAGCATTATAACGGTGTAGTGTGGAAACGGCTTGGATTAAGGACAAAAGTTGACCCACATGTGTGTGTCTCCAAGTCTTGCCAAAATTCCCCCTCCTCTCCTTGGTTTAAAAGAATGACACCTGGAGACTTCGATTCTGATTCTGATTCTGATTAACCTTTATTAGGCATACTACAACATATACATTTACAATAAAACTTCAACAATCATTTTTAGAAAATTTAATCCATAAGTTTGTTGCCTTCAGCAGAAAGTTGGCCATTGGCCTAGTAATATGCAGATTCCGATCTTCCAATGAGTATTCCATTGATAACCTATCCAAACAGATATTCCTTTCCAATAACCCCTTTAACAACTTTTTCCTTGGAATTATATACAAGGGGCAGAACAATACAATATGATGGAGAACGTCAGGAGCTTGAGCACAACGACATATACGATTCAGAAAAGGGGTCTTTAGGTATCTACCCTGGATACTTTGAATGTATTTTGCCTCGGCAGAAATTAAACAAATAGATGTTTGGGAACTGTGATGAGAGTTTAATATAAGGGGGAGGGTCTGGGGATGAAAGAAGCAAAAGGGATATGAAGAATGAAGATACATTCATTTTGCCACAGCCCTTTTCTCCGCATCCAGAATTTTGTTCGATACAGACACATTTTAAACACAGACAAGCCCTCCTTCCACCCTCTCATCCTGCTTGGTCCTTCACATTTTCATCATCTCCTTTGGCTGGGATTAATAGCACCTCGTAGGTTCTGGAACCAAGTAACTTGTGCCTAGCCATCAATCCCTGTGCTATTCAATTTTTTTGTTGGGGAATAGTATTACATTGAAATGAGACTCTATCAGAGAAAATAAGAAATTGGATGGGCAACAGAGCAAGGCACATTTCCTAGTGCTTTGCATAAATGTTTTCCCAACCATAATAGCAGTGTGAGAATGGGAGGAACGGCGGCAGGATAGAGGAGAGGGAAATAAAACTAAACTGTCAAATCACCATTCCTATTCATTCTTATTTGAAACACATTGTTTCCTCAGAGTTAGTTTGCTTGTGCTGTGCTCACGCATAACCTCTTCAAGAAAGAAAGAAAGAAAGAAAGAAAGAAAGAAAGAAAGAAAGAAAGAAAGAAAGAAAGAAAGAAAGAAAGAAAGAAAGAAAGAATATGTTGGCTGAGACAATTGCTGTCATGGAGTTGACTCTCAATATTTGTGCAACCCCACCTGATTAGTAAAGTGTGGCATTGCACAACCAAATAAACAACCAAGTGTGTATGCACACCTACATGCTCTGTGTGGAGTGAGCACCCATGCACAATCTGTATCCATGCAAAATATGCACAGTCATACATTTGCAACATTGTGCAACCATGCACAATGGCATAACAAGCAGAACTCCGCTTCTGCAGTCTACAGCTCAGCCAAAAATGTTTCAAGCATTTCTGTTGGGGTTCTTAGACAAGTGAAAAGATATCAGCAAAGCTTTGACCATTGGGTGCATATGCTTAATGTCTTTCAAGGCTGCACTCCCATCTGTCTGATGTGAACTCCTTAACCCAGGACTGGATCTGGCCTACTGCGTCTTTAGTAACTGTCTTTGGGAATAGACAACTATATATCTCAAACTACCTTGCCTGTCTCTGGCCTCCTTGATGGCCATCATTTGGTCTTGACCTTTCTCTCTGGCAGAGCTGCCTGCTCTTTCCTGCTAGGGAGACAGTCAGTGATTCTTGAAACTTAACCTGTTGGATCTTCTGACCCTTCTGACATTATCCAACTGACATTATCCAACTGTAGTTGACATTAATCTTCTGATGCATGGAGGAATGCATTTCATCCTGTAGGATGAACAGTGAAGTCTCAGGAGATTTCCTGACACTGGCCAGCGTTCTGCGGTCATGATATGTTATAGTAAGTCTCATTATCTTGCAATAAAAAAATGTTATGTTTTGCTTTGGTCAGACCCCACCTGGAATACTGTGTCCAGTTCTGGGAACCACAGTTCAAGAAGGATGTTGACAAGCTGCATTGTGTCCAGAGGACAGTGACCAAAGTGGTAGAAGGTCTGGAAACTATGAAGTGCCATAAGGAACAGCTTAGGGAGTTGGATATGTTTAGCCTGGAGAAGAGAAGGTTAAGAGGTGATAACATGGCTGTGTTTACATATTTGAAGGGATGTCATATGGAGGATGAAGCAAGCCTGTTTTCTGCTTCCCCATAGATGAGGACACTATGGAGCAATGGCTTCAAACTTCAGGAAAAGAGATTCCATCTAAGCATTAGGGAGAATTTCCTGATGATAAGAGCAGTTTGAGAGGGGAATACAATGCTGCCTGGAAGTGTGGTGGAGTCTTCTTTTTCTTTGGAGGTTTTTAAACGGAGGCTGGATGGTCATCTGTCGGGAATGCTTTGATTGTGTTTTCCTGCATGGGAGGATGGGGTTGGACTGGATGGCCCTTGGAGTCTCTTCCAACTCTGTGATTCTAGAAGAAAAAAAAAGAGTAATGATCTTCATGGTAGATTGAAGGAATAGTAAAAAATGTTACAACTTGAATACACACAACATCAACAACAACAACAAACATCAGTGTTGCAAAGCATAAATCTCCGGATGTGGTTATATACTACTTATGGTGTGGAATCCTTGCGTTGACTGCCATCATTGCATGACTAAACCAAGGCAACAAATGTGTGAGTGAAAACACAACCACATTTGCACGCACACCCATGCACACTGTGTATCTATGAGCAATGGCACTGCATGCACTACATCATTTTGACAACGTGGTACTGAATGCAGACATTCTGCTTTGGACAAAAAAGTCCAACTGTTTCTGCAGGGAAACTTATTTATTTGTAGAATTTATACTCTGCCTTTCTCCCAAGATGGGATCCATGCATATATAAGACATCAGGAGGATTCAAGTCAATGTCTTGCTCTGGTTTTACTCACTCTGCAAAGCAAATTTGAAATGTGCATATATTTTTTTAAATAAGAAGTCTGTTGCTAATGTGAATATTACAGCTGGATTCAGCTAAGTGATCTTTTTGAAGTTCATTGAGCAGCTGGAGACATCACAATGAGTTCCAGGCAATCGAGAATCAGACCTAGTCAAGCCTTTGGCACGTTCAATTATATGTGACAATATATTTACCCAAGGAGGATGGCAACATGAAACACAGTGTGAGAGTGCTGATGCTTCAGGGGCCTGACCTACAAAAAAAGAAAGGAAGAAAACGCATGTACAACAAGGTCCTGCTACTGTTTTCCTTGTATGTCAATTAAGGACAGCTGGGTTGTTTTATTTCTGTTCGTACCAGCTTTGCAGGTGCTTGAAAACATGCTTTTCACAGGAGGGAACACGGGGGAGGACAGCTTCTGATCCTTATTTTGTTTTCTCAGAGCACAAGTAAGACATCCGCTGAGATCCTACATCATGTTTCTTGCAGTCAAAGTCTAAACTCATGAAGTTAAATGATGGCTGCATTATATCAAGAGTGGGCATAGTGTGGCCCATGGGCAGCTTGGAACTTATTTTTGTGTTTCCTAGCAGTCCCTTTTTTTTTTTTAAAAAAAGGTACAGTTGAGGAGTAGTTTGTGCCCCAAAACAATGTAGAAATCCTCCCAGATGCAGGAAAATGTGCACAAATACCATCACCTACCACAGAAGCGAGAGTCGTGATGCAGTGGTTTGAGCATTGGACAATGACTCAGGGACCTGGGTTAGATTTCCTTCACCACCGTGGAAATCTACTGGGTGATCTAGGGCATATCATACATTCTCAGCCCTCTGAAAAATATGATTGATTTGTCAGGGTGGACAGGATTTGGCTCCGCTGAGCATGAGCAGAGCGCTATCTGTGAAGCAAGGCTCCGCTGCAGCAGAGAGTCCCAGTGAAGCAGAAAAAATTCCAGAGGCTCATTAGTTAGGCTTAGAGTACTGATTTATTGCCGCACTCTAAGATAAGGCTTAGCAAAAACATGCTTGCTTGCCAGCAATTAGACAAAGAGGAAAAACAGAAGATAATGAAGGAAAATCAGGCAGCATCTCCCCTTACAAACAGAATACTGCCAAGAGCAGTATTGGAATTCAGAAATGGAATTGGAATTCAGGTCTAGCAAGGGAGTCTAACTGGGAGCTGGTCAAGGCAAACACCGGCCTATTTATGCTACCTTGTCACCCTGAAACATGTGGGGTGACCCAATCAGTGCTCTGGCATGTGGCCTTCCCTAATACACAAGACATAGCCATAATAATCCTGCTGGCCTTGCATCTGGCTGTCTGGCCACACCACCTCTTCCCTCTGCCATCCACTCAGAGGAAACCTTTGCCTGCTCGGTGACAACCTTGACATGGTTTGCCTTAGGGTTGCCATACATTGGAAATGACTTGAAGGCACACAGAAACAACAAACATACAACCATCTCAGAACTCCTTACTACTCTCAGTACTTCTGTTTTTCTCTTCATTGTCCTTCAGAATAGAAACAGGAAGTAACATCTCATTTTGAGAAGGACTAGGGAGGAAAAGGCAAGTATTTCAGCTCGCTGAGAGGAGTTCAAGTCCATGGGGGGAGGTCAGAGTAGAATTGGTCCCTCACTTTCCCATACATTTGTCCACTCATGCACTACATCATCTTCTGATGAATACTAGAGGTGGGCATTGATTGCATATCAACCAGTGGGTTTGATTCAAGTCTTATTTTGCAAAAAGAAATGTTCCGTGGCTGCTTCCAACATTCCACTAAATCGAGAGATACACTGAAGGCACTAATAGAGTTACACACCATCTGAGAATGCATAAATGCAAGTGAATTCATGACACGTGTGGGAGTCCTTATGCAAATGTGAACTGAAAACATCTGTTGCACAATGACTGGAAAAAGTATAGCTGGGTATGTAAGGGAAATGACACATGTATGGTTCAACTTAGGGTCACCATAGGTCAGAAACAACTTGTAGGCACACAACAACAGCAAATTGCAACAAATCAACTATCATCTGCTGAAGTAGCACAGTCATTGATGTTTTTGTTGTTGTGGTGGTGGTGGTGTGCCTTCAAGTCATTTCTAGCTCATGCAAACCTTGGTGAACCTATCACAGGTTTTTCTGAGTGTGAGATGCACCCAAGGTCATCAGGTGGGTTTCCATGGCAAAGCTGGGAACTGAAGCCTGGCCTCCAGGGTTGTAGTGCCATATTTTTACTTAGGCTAAATCTTTCCTGCAGTATTTTAAGACACAAAAGTGTTTGCTCTTTGTAACTGATCCGCACTAGAATGTAATACAATAATTATACAAGCTGGTACAGATAATTCGACATGAACTGCAGCAATATGTCAGATGGAAGAGTCTGCACCACATGTCACTCATGGAGGGCACAGATTGTGATGTTTGAAGCCAGTTTTGTGCCTTGCACACCACCTCTTTCTAGTGTTAAAGGATGCATTGCAATGTGTTACAGGAGGTCCTACTCACTTGCAAGTATCTTTCATCCCCAATGATGTTTGGAGAAGGGGGAACAAGCCCACCAAAATCTTTCTGATGACTTAGAGAATTAAGTGCCGTTAAGTTGAGTTGACAGTCATTCATCGAGACAGCTTTAAAACGGAGATCAGACAAACCCAGGGAGGAGGGTAGGGCTCTGCATGTTTATTAGCCATGGTGGCCATGTAGAACGTCATCTTTCAGAGGCAGTCTGAAAGCTAATTTTGTGGACCGTGAAAGGGGAGTGCTATTACCTTCAACTTTATATATGTCCTTTCTGATATAAAATCACACTCTGGGCAGTTTGGAACAAACAAACAGACAGTATTGATTTAATGTGTGTATGTGTGTGCGCGTGTGTGTGAACAGTATATTATAACCATACTTAATTGGCTTTTCTGTAACAATGCATTTCACAGTGCTACAACAAAAAGTCAGTTAAAACCAAAACCAAATTAAAAAACAATAACAACAAAGAACAGCTCTGATAGTACTTCAGAATCCCTTCTTAGGTGCCTCATGTTAGCTACTGTGGGCAATGGGAAGTTTGGCCAGATAGCTCAAAGACTGGAAAAGTTGCTTGGCATCTTGTTCAGCATTTACAATGTTGTAAGCCAGATGTAACATTGTACAATTTTTGGAATTCATGCCCTGGTGGCGCAGTGGTTAAATGCCAGTCCTGCAACCACAAGGTTGTGAGTTCGATCCTGCCAGGCTCCAAGGTTGACTCAGC
The DNA here is from genome assembly GCA_948474755.1 of Ctenosaura bakeri. Lineage (NCBI taxonomy): Eukaryota > Metazoa > Chordata > Lepidosauria > Squamata > Iguanidae > Ctenosaura > Ctenosaura bakeri. Next base: position 18,078 of record CAOLHI010002094.1, on the reverse strand, counting down.
CTTCCATCCTTCCGCAGGTTGGTAAAATGAGTACCTAGCTTGTTGGGGGCAATTAGCTAAAACACATTGTAAACCACTAGATAACACTCAGTTGATAAGCAGTATAGAAATAAATGCTATTGCTATATATTGCTATTATTATTACTAAAATATTGCAGTGCCCAAAAAGGCCCCCAAAAACCTTCCCTAGAAGCCAAGCAATCCCACCAATATAGGGATTCCTGAGGAACTGAGGATCAGGAGGGTGAGTGAAGAAGCATCAAGATGTCTCCTGGGAGAGACAAAGCTACAGCAATGGAGATCTGTTGTCACACCTTCATCTCTCAATGCAGGATCTTGGCTGTTATTTTTTAGAATCTGTGAACTTGACTCTGAAGGATTCCAGCTCCAGAGGGCAGAGTGGCTGGCATTTTCTGGAATCCTAAGACTTCCAAAGGGTTTTCACCCATCCACCCAAAGCCATCTCTACTCTCACTTTGCCAAAATCATCACTAGTAGCCAGATGCTAGTGGTGACCAGTGGCTCCCATGTCTCTGAGGTGGTGTATGTGTTCCATGTTTCAGTCTGGATTTTAAAAGAACTAGCCTAAGGTACAGATCTATTTCTTTGATAGGGTTCAGCACCTTGGACATTTAAAGTCTAGATGGAAACTAAGTGCAGCTTCACTATCTCACATGGATGAAGGCCTCCACTGTCTCCATCTCTCAATTATTTGTTGACTTCCTTCCTACCCCTTATAAATAGGACCAAATGAGGGATTGTATGGCTGATAGAAAGCAGAATTGAGCCCATGGTCATATTCCAACTTGGTAGAATTTTGGTGGACTTACCTGTCACTGACAGATGACTGGAGAAGATCCTTGAAATTCCCAATGCCCTAGAGCAGATTTCTCTGACTGGCATGGTGGGAAACCTATACAACATCAAGACTCAAGCATTTGGTGCTGCTCAGAGTATGGAAAGAGATGGGAATGAAGGAAAGGACATGGCTGTCATTCCAGGGTGGCAGGGTCAAAAATAAAATGCCCATTAGGAACTGCCCAAATGGGCCAGGGCTTGGCACTGACCTTGCATGAGAATCATCAAGTGAAGTGTTACCTAAATACTTTAACTATTCTACATCACGTATGAGATTTTGGGTGGAAAGAGTCAGAACAAAGAGCTCTTGACCATCTAATTTCCCATCCACCTGTTCTTCTCAGCTTTCATTGCATCTGTTAAGATTTTGCTGGGCATTGTGAGTCACCTCCTGCATTATCTTTCAGAGCAAGTAGAAGAGATTAGAGATGCTGGAAGAAAGCAGAGCGTTCAAAACGAAAGAATTAAATGGGGCCGGGGAAAATAAATGGAAAGCAAATGAAAATAGTTCTTCTTTTGCTGCTGTGACATCAAACATATTTCCCCAGAAAGCCTCATCTCCAGAGCCATGTGAATAAAATAAAATAAAAAGTCACATCACAGTCTCACCCGCCCATTTGTAAATAGCCTTTCTCAGTCAACAAGCCACCGGAGAGAAAGGAGGATCAAAGTCGCTTGCATCCAAAAGCCCAGCTCTAGACTGTTTGGATTAACAGGGGTTTTTTTTTCTTTTAAAGAACAAGAATAATAAAACAATTTAAAGATTGGTCTAAACAGCAAAATCGTGATTTGTTGCTTTGCCTGTGATCACTTGAGGGAATGTGGAACTCTTAGGAAGTGTTTGTTCTCATATCAATCACCCTTGCAAATAGATCAGTGTATGTGTGTATAGGCCTCAAATCTCCTGTCGGCTTATGGTGACCAGTGAATTTAATTGGATTTTCTTAGGCAAGGAACACCCAAATGTCAGTTCCTCCCTCTGAAATATGACCTACAACATCTTGCATTTGTTGGTGGTCTCTCATCCAACTACTAACCAGGGATGTCCCAACTTAAAGCTTCCAAGACCAGATGATATCTAGTGCCTTTATGGCATTTAGCCTGAATCGATCAGTATCTGATAGGAATATTTTCAAGTGTTAGAAACTCTGTCATTTCTATCCTCTTCCATACAGGCAAAGCTGATGGGTCCCAAGTCAGTGGAGTAGTGTATCCACTCCAGGTTTTAAACTAGGGTTTAAAGTTGCTCTCCAAGGTTTTGAAACCTTTCAAAACCTTGGAGAACCCCCTTAAAATTAGCCAAAATCTGCTGTAGAGTCAATAACATGAAAGTCACCACCAGTCATTTCCTCCATAATGTGACCATTACAACCAGGTATGGATGTAAAAAAAAAAAAAAAGGAGAATGAAGATCCAATGTTGTCATTTTTTTAAAAAAGCATATATTATTCCTAAAAGCAGCTCACCAGTGTGAAAGAAAAGATCCCCTCCCTTGAAAGGTAAATTTCACTAGCAGCTTTGCTGCTTACAACCATCTATTTTGATGTCTGGTAGTACTTTTTGAGATTTTGTGTTTCCTGGACTTTGGATGGGCTACTATTTACGACTCTGTTGCACTCCTTGCTGGCTTTATTTGTACTATTGACTTGCAGTGCTACTTCTGGACTGGTTGATGACCACCTCCTTGCTTCTCTCTTCATCCTGCTGGATAGCTTTTGACTAACTGGACTGGCTTAGCCACATGGCAGCTCTTGCTTTCCAGTCACCTGCTTCCTGGGACAGTGATTGACTGAAGCATAGGCAACTTCATTGGGAATGAACAGGGTGGCAGAAGCATCTGGCTGTGTCCAAGTAGCCAGGTGCAAAATCATTGCATCAATGCTGAGATCTACCAGAGTTGTTCCTGAGATGCCAGCGCTGTTGTAACCGTTTCATGTCTGGCTATAGGGACACAGCCAAGTGCATCTTGGATCCTGTCTGCTCCCCATAAGGCATGGATTCCCCATGTGTGCAGGGGTCTTTCAGGGGTGGTACAGTAAGTCCAGGGGTGGTAGTATCTGGTACAGCAAAGCAGGCATCTCCATGTGGAACTACAATGTTACCCTGATCCATATGGGATTGCACCCTCTATCCATAAAAGATTCTACCCTGATTTCAGGGTATCGTACAACAGAATCAATGAAAACAATTCAAAACAACCTAAAATGCAAAGTGGTGAAATTAAAATACTGAAAATATATTAGACTGAATAACAATCTAAAATGAGTTAAAATATTGCACGCATTGGATGATAGTCTAAGAGCCCCAAGGCTTGGATAGAGGCCCATCTTTTGACATAGCACTGATATTAAGGCCATTTTGGAGTTGATCAAACTCTTTTGGGAACAGTGTTCAGAACTTCAGATATCTCCTCTGAAGTTCAGCATAAGAGCTGGGACAGATTCATGACTCCACTGATGTGGAAGCCAATAGCTGTCATGGCTTAATTCCGCTAGGACCGGACACTGAGATATGGCCATTGGCCTGTGTTAACTCTTAACTGGAGTTTATTCAGAGATGAGATTAAAATCTGCAAAGTTTCAATAGCTAAAAAGTGCAAACAAGGAGAGGCCGATTGATCTCTGTGTGTTTCAGGGAACTTTTGACAAAAACCAAGGCTAGCTTTGGAGAGGACCATTTCACCTAACTTGTTTTTGCATGAAAAATGTTTCTCTTTCAAAAGAAAATGATGTAGCATTAACAATTGAGTTCAAGAGAAATGGAGGATGGATGTGTGCGGAGGAGTCTTACCAGTCTCTCATTTCTAGTATTTATTTCACTCTTTCTTCAGTGGTGTCTAGATTCTGGAAGAGAAAATGCCTCCACACAATAGACAGGGTAACTTTTATCCTCTCTTTGTGTCGATATCTGAAGATCAGTGGACACTTGAAATCTTTTACATGATATAATGTAGATCTTTCTTGCCAGTTTCTTAGTGAGTAATCCCTTTGTCTAATGAGAAAATCCACTGCATAATGGGGCCTCTTTATAACCTTGACTGGTTGTTGGAAGGCATGGACACAGCTGAGGATCTGAGGGACCCTTGGATGAAATAGGCATTGGTTTTCAAGTTCCTGGTTTATCCTATTTGGTTTCTTTAATGCTAGAATGGTGCTATTCAGATATTCTGAACAGGGGAGGAATCAATGCAAGGAAGGAAACAGTGATAACATCCTGTGATTGGAACCAACCTCTCCCCTTTACTTTTCAGACATCTCTCTCAATGAAGGACACCCCTAGATTTTTAGATACCACAAAATATACCCCTCCAACAGATCCCAATAATCTTATGTTAGATATCTTTGAAACCATTGGGGAACTTCTTAGCAGTCCTACAAAGCTACTGATGGATCCACTTCCCTTTCATGGGATGAATTATTGTATTGACTATTTTATTTTATTAAAATAAATATAATAGATATGAATAAATATATCCCACTCTTTATCTAAAGATCTCAGGGAGGTGCACAATCGAATCAATTTGATCTATTTAAAACAATGTAAAAAATACAAAATGATCTTAAAAGGCTAAACACTTATTTAAAAATTTAACAACTTTTTAAAAACAAGGTTGAAATCAGTTAAAAGAATTTTAAAACATGTTCCTGTATTGATCGGTGTAAGTTAGACCCTGCAAATAGTAAACCACCACAGTTTCACTTGGAAAGAAAACATGGATGTAATTCTTCAGAAAGGGCCTTTCCACACTACGCTGTTATAGTGCTATTATTGTACTTTCAATATCTTGTGGAATTCTGGGGTTTGTAGTTTCCTGAGGCCAAAGATCTCTCTGGCTGAGAATCCTAAATGTCCCTCCCTAAACTGCGAACCCCAGGAATCCATAGGAGGTTGAAAGTGGAATAATAGCACTATAACAGTGGAGTGCAGAAAGGCCCTAAGTTTCTTCTCAAAGGTTGCAACAAGAATTTCTGTGGTTTTCTTTCCTCTGCATGAAAGTTTCCAAAGACCAACACAGTTTTTGAAGGCTATTCACAATTCAGGACTTATTCCATACAAAACTTACATGTATTTTTTTGTGTGCAGAAAACTGCATTGTCCTTGCAGGAAACGACATTTTCTTCATGGAAAATAATATTTCAACACAGACATTCTAATTTACACACAAACATTTTTGTTTGGCAAAGACAATTACACCATCTGCCATCCTCTTATGTTTCCTTGTTCCTTCAGAACTTAGCAATCCTCACATTAGAGCAGTGGGTTTAGGTTGAGACAAAATCCCTCCAGAAACCATATATTTGTTGAGTGGATTACTACATTTGGTGTGTTGATATATATGAACAGTTATATGTGCACCTTTTATTATTTTTTTTATTTTTTTATTTTTGGAGAGGTATGTGTGACCCTGGAGACTATTAGGATGAGTGTCTTAACTTCAAAATTTGCCATTGCACCATTGAGCCTGACCCATCAGATCTTATTTTCTTGTGGACAGTGCAATAATCTTTTCTGTCTTTGGGACTGGTCAGACCTCATCGGGAATATACATTTCCTTGTTTGCTTTTCATTTATATTGTTTATTTCTCCCAAAGTGGGATTTGTTGTGTCCAGCTCTGGACACTACAGTTCAAGAAGGCTATTGGCAACTTCGAGCATGTCCAGAGGAGAGAAAGGTCTCTAACTGTTCCTTGGAGGGACAGTTGAGTTTGCTGGGTACGATTAGCCGGAAGAAGAAAAGACTGAGAGGTGATCTGATAGCTGTCTTTCAGGATCCGAAGGACTGTCATGTAGATGATGGAATGGGCTTGTTATCTCTTGCTCCAGAGAGCAGGACCTAAAGCAATGGATAGAAATTACAAGAAAGGAGATTGTGACTAAGCATTAGGAAAAGCATTCTGATGCTAAAAGCTGTTCAACAGTGGAATAGACAGTCTTAGGCCATTTCCACATTATGAGGCTAAGCCACTTTTGGGACAGGATGGCAGCGGTCAGTGAGTTGTGCTTCTGTACATCTTTGCCAGCCTGTTGCCATCCCATTCTGAGCATCATGCTGGTGCAGTTTTTGCAAAACAGAAAAAAATCCATCTTGCACCTGCAATCGTGTGTCACTCTCATCGCTGCCAGCATGTAGAAGCTGCAGAAGTGCATTGGAAACACTTTCTTCTGTAGCGCAGCAATGGAAAATGCCTGGCTGCACTGCAGAAAGAAGAGGTAGTGCCATTGCACTCCCTTCCACATGGACCGAGCAGGTGCAGAGAGGAGCGTTGCTGATGCGCTCCCTTCCAGACCCAGGACTGCAACGCAACAACATGGAAGAGCGTCATCGTGCAGAAATGGCCTTAGAAAGTGGTGGAATCTTAACAGAAATTGGGTGACCACCTCTCAGGGATGCTTTAGTAATGGTTTCCTGTGTTGCAGGGATTGAATTAGATGGTTGTTGTTGCCCCCTTCCAACTCTGCTTCAAAATCTATTTTCATCTCTACTGAAATTCTCCAGAACAGTGGTTATTAACCTTTTCTTTACCACAGAACCACTTTAAACACCCTTTCTTGTTGCAGACCACCAAGACATAAGATTTAAAACCTTAAAGTGCATCAGATATTTATTTAAAGTGGCTCATTGAAGGTCTTCAAATTTGGTGCAGCTGGTTATGGTAGCAAGAAATGTCACGTGCTTTCCCTCAGCCATGCAGCATCGTTCACTTGCATGTTCTCATGGTGCACGGAAGTAGCAAGCGCTGAGTACATTTTTTGGTCATCAAATAGTTATTTTCATAACTTTTGAACGGTTTGACATATTGTAATGAAACGTTGTTCAAATGATGTCCATCACCTTCAAAAGGCACCTGCTCTTTGAGATCCATATATGACCATCTGTTTGTTCATCCTTCTTTTTTTTTTCTTCATTTCTTTGTTACTTTAATTTTTCTTTTTTCTTTCCCCCCCTGTTTTAACTGCAAAAGCTCATAACATTTCTTCAAGCCTCTGACGATCCCCTGTGAGGACACCACAGCCCCAAGGTGGTCCATGGACCACAGGTGAAGAACCACTGCTCCTGAAAGTCCAACTTTGCTTTGGAACACTCCTTTGGGCCTTATAAGGTAGTGAATTAAGCTCTAGCCTGGAAATGCAAGTCTATAATTCAGACAACTTGCTTTCTTCTATTTGATCTCTGAGCAGAAAATAAATCATCCAAAAGAATTACAAAAGGGAGGGAGGGACAGAGGAAAAGGAGAAAGGGAGGGAGGTATGCTTCACAGTGCCACAATGGCAGCCCGTGAGGATTTCACATTGTTCATTCTTTACACATAGCTCACAAATAATGTTCTCTGCTGTTGAACTACATCACTTTTAATTTTATTTCATTTCCGCAGTTCTTTATACATGTCAGTTCTTTGCTTGTGAGGGATTTAAAGATTATTTCCATGAGCCAGCCCCATATAAATCATCTCTTTTCTTTCACATGAGGAGAATGCAGCCCTCTGCCTTGGGGAAATCATCACAAACTGGACCCGTCAGCGACAAGGCACAGTTCCAAGAGGAGGCTGTATGGGCTTTCTGAAATCATTGAAATACCCCGAGTTTTTGTCACAGTCAGAAAAATTCAGGCTACAATCCTCAGGTCACTTAATCTGATGTAATCCTTCCTTACTAACAACACAAAAAGCTTGGAATCCTTAAAGCCTGGACAATGGGTCTTAGAATATCACTTGCCAATGAGGTGTCACAGTTTGGACTGTTGCAAACAGAGATGCAAAAACTAGGGATGTGCACTGGGGTGGAAAGAATATTGAAAAAGAAATATCTAACACAAATGGGTGAAAAATATTTTTTTGCAAGTGTCAGGAAACCCTGACGATAAGAATCCTGGACTGATAAGAATCTTCTGAGTTTGGGATGCACTCTGGATAAAATTTGCATGTGGTTTGTTTTATGCGGAAAGCACAAATGTAGCAAGAAAATGACTTTCAGTGGGCCTAGTATTGACTGAAGTGGTTGTGGGTCAGTTAAAATTGGACTTCAAGTCTAGACTCAACACAGAGCTTATATAGTTTACCTAAGTTGTCAAGGACTGGTTGATGGGCACTGAATAAATCCTTCCAAACTTCCTTGGGTCCACTTTTTTCTTTGGGGCAAGGGAACGTGGTGACTTCCAAGACCTAAATCATGCTTTTAGTGTCAAATAGACTAGACCCATTGGAGCCACAACTGAATCAATGAGTCTACTCTGGTTAACCAAGAGAATTTGGGTCTTTTTCTTCAGTTCAAAATGCAACCAGATCTTACACACATTTCAGAGCAGACTAACTTCTAGAGCAGTGCACATCAGTGAATATTAACCAGCTTTGGCTACTATAAATATGCCCTAGCGCTCTTATTACTCCTAGTGTTGCCCAGACAGGAGTGATAAAAGAGAATATACCCTCTGAGAAAACACAGATTCTCTCCCCCTTTCCTTTTTTGTCGTTGGGGTCAATTTTACTAAATTACATGGTGCAAAGAGCAGTCATATGGCACTGTAAATCTGGCATAAACATCCCTTGACTTTGGAAAAAAAAAAGATGAATGATATTTCAGATGGTCCCTCTGGGGCCATTTCTTAACTTTCCACTGGATCCAGACAGCTGCAAGAGTTTTCAGTAATGTGTGTCTGTTGCTTCTGCCTCTTTCCTCACTCACCCTGCACCCTCCATTTCTTGGTTCTTGGCTTGGCTTTTAAAATACCATCATCAATTTGCAGGGTGTGATTACTGTGTAGAAGTTGGCTGTGATGCCAGGTTATGATTGTTTTGTGGTTCTTGTCCATCCCCTGTCCTTTATTTGTGCCTCTTTTGGGGACAGTACTATCTGGTTCATCCCTTTAGACTAAAGTAGTTTGGAAGGAACTCACCATCTTGTTGTCATGGAACCCATTGTACTACATTCTGCCTGGTTGTGGACAGCTGCACCAGTTGCATTTAGCTGGTAGAACTGGGCTTTCAGTTCCTATTTTTAATCAAAATGCAAACATTTCTCAATGTTTGGAATCAAAAGAACTGGGCAAAGGTTGTTTTCATTTTCTTTAATTGAATGTAGAAGAAAGTGAGACTGAGGCCATTTCTGCACTACACTGTTATAGTGTTATTATTCCACTTTCAACATCCAATGGAATTCTGGGGTTTGTAGTTTACTGAGGCCAAAGAGCTCTCTGGCTGGGAATTCTAAATGCTCCTCCCTAAATTGCAAACCCCAGGATTCCATAGGAGGTTGAAAGTGTAATAATGGCACTATTACAATGGAAGGTGGAAATGCCCTGAGAGTTATCGCTCTCTCTCCATATATATATGAAATATATTCCCATACAACAGTTCAGGAAGCACAACGTCAAGCTGGAACATGTCCAGGGGATGGTGACCAAAATGGTGGAAGACCTGGAAACCATGAAGTCCAATGAGGAGAAGGTTAGGGAGCTGGGGATGTTTAGCCTGGAGAAGAGAAGGTTAAGAGGCAAGACAATAGCTGTGTTTAAATATCTGAAAGGATGTCATATGGAGGACAGAGCAAACCTGTTTTCTGCTGCTCCAGAGACTAAGACACAGAACAATGGCTTCAAATTTCAAGAAAAGAGATTCTAGATTAGGAAGAACGTCCTGATGGTAGTAGAAGTTCAACTGTGGAATGCACTGCCTGGGAATATGTTGGTCTCCCCTCTTTCTTTGGAAGTTTCTAAACAGAGGCTGGATGGCCATCTCTCAGGAATGCTTTGATGATGCATCTTTGCATGGCAGGGGTTGGTCTCGAGATGGCCCTTGTGGTCTCTTCCAACTCTATGATTCTGCATAGATACATGGATCCACAAAAAGCTAAACCTAAACAGCTTAATATTTGGTTGAAATTGTCAACTCTGCAGTGGAATGCCAAGAACCTCAATATTTCTGGTGGCGTAAATGAACCATTAGAGAATAGGGATAATATCAGAAAGCCAGACTAGGTCATAAACAAAACAGCTAAATAAATAATAAAACAAAACTATAATATACAGAAGAGCACAGTTTGGCTCTAAAATATTGTACCAGCATGCCCTGTTGCGATGATTATTGGTGATTTTGAGGCTACAAGGGGTAATAATATTCACATACAAATAATTTTAAATATAGATCTTACCAGTCCTTAAAGCGCTAATCATGTTGCAGCATGCAGAATTAGCATTCCTGATAGTCTTAGTGGGGTTGTGCCTGCCAGAATAATTACGTTCTAATCTAGGTATCATTAAACCTCAATATTGCTCCTGTATGCATTGTTGGCGAACTTTCTTTACCAATAATGACTCTCAAGCAAGCAAAGAAAATCCAATTCATGGGGCCCACCTGCTGGAAGCCATTCAAACGCCAGCCATTTCCAGCCAACAAAATACAACAATGAGGGTTTTTTAAAAAAAGAATAAGGGTTTGCGCTATTAAGTTAATAATTCAGATGCCACCGCACATTAAACCAAGGGAAGAGAATTACCCTACCCACTCTCGTGAGTTAACATATGATTTGTGTCTATTGAGGCCGGGCTGACTAAAAGAAGTGACAAATATTCCCCCAGCTGGAGTCACACGCACAAAATGTTAACTCTTTGATAACTTCAGATGCCTTTTTTTGTCTAGTGTAGATTTGCAACCTGACTGTATTCAAGCATCTTTCACAACGGAAAGAATACTGCTGTGTGGTTGTTATGGACTTTCAAGTTGACTTTGACTTATCGTGACCCTATCATAAGATTGCCCTGACAAGAAAGATCAGAGGATTTATTCAAATATTGAAGATAGACAATCATGGGCCATTTCTTGGCATCTCAGCCCTCCCCTTGCCTCCAAAGTTTTCCTAATTTTTAAAACTCAAATTCTCTCTACATCTTCTAAGTAATGTTGTTATGTACCTTCAAGTTGGCATTGACTTCTGGCTCCCTTCTCTTAAGATTTTCCTGGCAAGATCTCTTCAGAGGAGGTTTGCCATGGCCTTCCTCTCAGACTGAGAAGGTATGATTTGCCCAAGGTCACCTGGTGGGTTTCCATGGCTGAGCAGGGATTGGAACCCTACAGAGATTCTTCCATGCTCATCCAAAAAAGACCTTTGATAACAATAGTCCACTACTATGGTCATCTCCAGCAACAGGTATTCAGAGATACATTGTTTCTCCATTTGGTTATCATAACATCAGCTGCTGGTAAGCCTAACTTTTATGACTTTCTCCAATCTACAGTTCGTGACACTTAAGACTATTTCTACCCACAAACAGGGTAGCAATGGTACCATAAAATTTATTGTGCATTATGTGAAGCAGTTTCTTTTGTCTATCTTGAATGTTCACCCAATCAGTTTTACGAAGTGAACCTGATGCTTTGTTGTTGCGTGCCTTCAAGTCACGTATGACTTATGGATGGCTTAAGAGAACCCTATAATGGTGTTTTCTCGGCAAGATTTGTTCAGAGGGGTTTGTCTTTACCTTCTTCTGAAGATGAAAGAGCATGACGCACACAAGGTCACCCAATGAGTTTCTAGGCCTGAGGGGGGAATTTGAACCCAGGTCTCTCAGGCCATTTCTGCACTAGGCTGTTTAGGGAGGGGTAGTTTAAGGCCCCTTCCTAAACTGCAAACTCAAGGATTCCATAGGATGTTGAAAGTGGAATAATAGTACTATAACAGTCTAGTGCGGAAACAACCGCAGAGTCCTGGTCCAATGCTCAAATCGTTGCACCATGGTGGTGCTTAGTGTTATGGCTAGGAAAGGGGTAAAATCCTGTCTTTCCCATCAAATTATTTCATCAGCCTCTATCATCGCCTTCCTTAGTACTTTTCTTTTAGCTTTCTCTCTTTCTTAGACCTGTCCTCATTCAAATTCACTGGGACAGAAACACTTTGCTAATAGGCAGCCACAGGAAAATCATTTGAAATAAATTTAAGCGGACAGTTATCATGGGAAAGAGAGACATATTGATAGAGAAGCCTCAAGCAGGCTGTTAATATGCACTTTCTGTGACTGAAACACTCTTTCACATTTCATTTAGGAGCATTTGCATAAGCTGAGCTCAGCCAGCCGAGGGGGTCAGTTGAACTTTGCAACCTAGAGAGAGCCTCATGACCCCCCACTGAATGTATTTATTTGTATCTATATTAAGAAATGGCTCATTTTGGATGGCCACTGAAGGTGCAGCTGATTTCAGTTTTAAGAGCATCTGTTGGATAAATCTAAAATCATAGAATTATAGAAGAGACCACAAGGACCATCTAATCCAGGTATCCAGGGATACACAACTAAGGTCATTTCTGCACTACACTGTTATGGTGCTATTATTCCACTTTCAACATCCTGTGGAATCCTGGGGTTTGCAGTTTAGGGAAGTGCCTTGAGAATTCTCAGCCAGAGAGCTCTTTGGTCTCAGGAAACTACAAACCCCAGAATTCCACTGGATGTTGAAAGTGGAATAACAGCACTAAAGCAGTGCTATTAAAGTAGGGTGGAAATGACCTAAAGCTCTCCTGAAAGATGCCCACCCAACCTCTCTTTAAAGACCTGCAAAGAAGGAGCTTCCATCATCTATTCCACTGTCAAATGTCTCTTACAGTAAAGGAAGTCTTCAGATATTTAAAGATGGCTATCATGTCACCTCCCGAAACTGCAAACCCCAGGATTCCAGAGGATGTTGAAAGTGGAATCATCGCACTATAACAGGCTAGTGTGGAAATGGCCATAATCTTCAAGTACCTGTGGTGAAGCAGCTTGGGGAGAGAGGAGGAATTGGAGAAGAAGAACAAACAACAGCAGCAGATTTTTCACCTTTCTACTGGAAAGTCTTAATTGCTGTCTGACTACCAATGAGAAGCAAATTATGACCCAAATCCAGTCTGTGTCCTACACATGTGTAAGTTCTGTTATGCTTGCATTTGCACATGTTTAATGGTTGCAAAATGTGCATACTCAGTTCATGGCTGTGTAAGGGAGTTCCATGCATGTTCCACATGCAGTTGCATGCTGGTGGATGGTACGTAACTCTTTGTCATTGCCTCCAGGATACCGCTTGATTCACTGGGACTGTGGAAACAGCCAAAGCTAATTCTTCATTGTGCATTGGAACAATAAATAAGCACCTTGGCAGAAATGCAACCAGTTGCCTTGAAGATCTGGTCTCAGTTTTCTTCACTGCAAGCAGTTTTGCCTGCTGTCATGTGTCAGCAACAGTCTTGTCCACCTTTCATGTACTCTGTATCCTAATGAACTACTATGCAGAACTGAATCAAAACTCCAAAATGGACTTAGGAAAGACATGAGCTAGAAAGCGTTGCCTAATAATAGTAAATGACTGCAGAACTTATTTCTCCTCCAATATTTGGTTGTTTTTATAGTCTGCATGTCTGCTTTGAGTCCCATTTTTGCAGAAAGGTGTGATATAAATCGAGTAAAGAAAGAAAGAAAGAAAGATACTTGTGCATTTTTCTCTCTATAACAAGAATTAAAAAGAAAAAGAAGAAAGAAAGAAAAATGTATCCAGCAAAAGAGTGGTTCAGCACAACCTCTGCATAACTACTGATATAGAGTGACATTACGCTTGCTTGGTAGAGGACTTTTACCTATTCCAGAAGTACTATTTTTTCCTCCCATGTTGGAGGTATACACCCAACACACCACCTTCCTTTTTTCCTTTCCTGACATTGGACTTCCAGTATTGAAAAGGCAGTGGTTGTGGAGATTTCCATGGGATCTGGAAGGGGGCATTTAAAATTTGATCTCTTGGGACCAAGGATGGACCTCTCTCTCAGAGAAGGTCCAATCTATCCTAGAGCTCCTGAGATGTTTTCCTAGGAACTAGAGACTTACATCCTAAGTAACTGAAAACATGGGATATGTATGATCTTCAAAAATCATTACAGGCTATGTAAAAACATATTTTATGCACAGTCTTTTTATCTCACATTTATTTTTATATTTTTTTGTAGCAATTTATTGCGATAGATATATCACCATTACTACGGACATTTATGGTGCTATTAAAATTCAATGCCACCATAAATTTAGGCTGCTTAAAGTGTTGACATTTGTAACAGCTTCCACAAGGACATATTTTATGCTGAAAGTGAAACTTGGGAGAGAAACTTTTTTAAAAAACAAGAGAAATAAGATATAGATGAGAAAGGGTGCCTCTGACGCCGAGCTAGCTTTCTCAAGCTGAATGCAGTCTTTGGGGAACTGAACCACAAACTTTTTTTTTATGATTTCCTAAAGGCCAGCAATTTAGTCAGTGTGTTGAACCAGAACAACAAAAAAGGGAATGAGTCAGGACAAAGAGTCATAGTCAGGTTTAGGGCAATAAACCAAGTTGGACTACAGATATGAACCCAACATTGGCCACAATTCACCATCAGATTTGGGTAGCATAAATCTCATACGGAGCTGCATGTAAATTGTGCTACGCTACCTTTGTGTTGAATTGCAATGTTGTGCCTATGAGCCAAAGAACCAAATGTGCAAAGAAATAGACAAGCAAATGTGCCTGCACATCTATGTGCTATGTGTGTCTTCATGAGCAATGGCATTGCATGCGCAGCTTTGATTCTATGACCCAGAACTACATATCTGTCTCTCCTTCCTTCTTTCTTTTTTTCTTTGACAAACATTTCCAGCTCCTTCAATAGGAAACCAGCAGGTTTCCAACCAGAGTTATTACTGGTCTAGTCAGTAAAATTATGTTCTTTCATGGCACTAGTCCTGGGTCTGGAAAGCCAATAAATCCCAGATTCTGATACTACCCATATTTTATTTTAGTTCAGTTTATTTCATATTTTATTTCATTTTAGTAACATCTTTGCATGGCATCACTTGGCCTTCCAGGGAAACAGATAAAAAATCATTTTTTAGACCATCACTTAACCATCTTCTTTAAAACTGGTTTACTCATCTCTTGATTTGACTCCTATAATACACTCGGCAGGAGGCTTCCTGTGAAAAGTGTTTGGAAAGCACAACTCCTGCAAAATATACTGGCAAAAGTGTAATCTAGCATGAGCTTTAGAGACTGCATCTCACTTGCCTGGTGTCAGCTGCACTGGCTTTCAGTTTGCTTCTGAATGCTCCATTCAAAGTGCTGGTTACACATTGCAGTAATCTAATCAAGAAGTAATTAAGGCATGGGACCGTGTTGCCAGTTTCTCTAGGAAGAGACACAGTTGGCATAACAATCAGCTGGCCATAGTAGCCACAAGGATTTCCAGGAGAAATAATGGTTCCAAGAGCATTGCCAAGCTATGAACCTGGTCTTTCAGAAGGGATTTAACCCCATACAGGACAGGTTGTAATCTCAATCCCATACTGGCTTCCTGGCTGTTTGTCTGTCTTGTCTGAAATGATCCTTAATTTATTCACCCATGTCTGGCCCTTCACTCTATCCAGATAACAATTCAGGACTTGCATAGCCTTCTTCATTTTTGTTGTGAAACTGAACTGCAAACATAGATCCTTAGGTGGGGTCAAAATGTATTGGGCATGATGAATAATAGTGCGGAGGCTGTGAATACACTTTCAGTTTTGACAGCAGCCCCAACCAAAGGGCTTCCAAGGTGCTGCAGATTGGGGTGCTGAGAAATGATGAGTGCAGTTTTCTCTTGATTGTGAGCTGCACTGAGAGAAGCAGTTGAAGCAAGATCTCAAGGCGTTTCCTCCAGCTGCCTGTTCATGATATGCCCCATGACCCAGAGAGTGCTGCAGACATCACTTCCCAGCATTATGATCTGCAATGCCTTTGAGAACCTTCACCAGGCTTCCTGGAAGGTTGAAAAGGTTGATGGTCAGAAGTAACTATGACAATGGAATTCCTATCATCACAGTTAGATCTGATGATATAGGATCTTGGCTATTGTGTCATTAGATTCATCTTTCTTGTTGAAGCATGTCAAGGCTACTTATGTTTCTTGTGGTTTTGATGTCCTCAATCACTTTATCCATCTGCTCTGTGAGTTTCTCTATCTCCATTGTATAAAATGTGTTACTCCTGGGTCAGATTTCTTCTGCTCCTTTGTGGATACACTTTAATCCTGACCTCTCAGCTTCTGATAATACCTTCTGTTCTGATGCTTTCATTACAGGTAAGCATAGAACACTTTCTCCCACTGAGTTTACACCATTCTCTCCAGTAGCTTTCTTCCACCGAGTTAGCATGTTGACCATTTTTGACTCCTCTGATTGGCAGTAGCTCTCAGGCAAAGCTTTCTCTTCCATGCTTCCAGGAGAAGACAATGAGAAATAACCCAGCTGGATCTTCACTATGGTGATGGCAAAAGATCATCCACATCCACCCAGAGCAACTCAATATGAGATGTATATTGGGATGGTGTGAGTGGATGTGGAGTCCAACCAATGATGTAAAGGAATGGAGAGGATTTATTTGATCTCATTTTCATTTGAATTCTTCCTGTTGCCCAATATGAGATCTATAAATAAATCTACTCTATTGTTACATCGTTGGTTGAAGCTGCCTGTGATCCATACAGAATGTTGGTCAAGTAATCTTTCCCAGTGTGTGTATGTGTGGG
The DNA here is from genome assembly GCA_948474755.1 of Ctenosaura bakeri. Taxonomy (NCBI): domain Eukaryota; kingdom Metazoa; phylum Chordata; class Lepidosauria; order Squamata; family Iguanidae; genus Ctenosaura; species Ctenosaura bakeri. The sequence continues at coordinate 1,671 of CAOLHI010002094.1, read as the reverse complement.
GAGTTGTCATCCGCAATGGGTGGAGTTTACTGCTGGAATGTATCTCAAGAGCACATTCATATGCTCCCGAGACTTGTTCCAGATGCAATGAATTAAAAAAAAAAAATCTCAAGATAAAGCCCCTGGCTATTTTGGGTGACATTTCCTATCAGCATTGGCCATTAGCCGTCATGGCTGGGACTGACAGCTGTTAAATGTATCAGAACAGGAGGACAATGAGAGAGGAAACCAATAACCTTCATGATTTGCTTGTATACTCCTCTAACGCATCTTCCTGGCCATCTTTGGAGGTGTATATGCCAGACTACATAGGTCTGTCAGTCCCTTCCACACTTATTACACTATAATTCCATTGCAAATGCCATAGCTCCATCTTATGAAATCTTGAGATTTGTAGTTTGGTGAAGCACTAGAGTTCTCTGGCTGAGAATTGAAATAGCCTTTCTTCAACTCTCAATCCCAAGATTTCATAGGATGGGACCATGGCAAAATGGAACGGTAGCACAAAAATTGTGTAGCATGAAAAAAAATCCAGTCATGCAATCCTGGTATTCTGGCAGCGTGTTTAGCCATTGTATAGATTGTATTAGATTTTTTTTTAAAAAACTGCAAAGGCTGTTTGAAAATATTTTAAAGGTTTCAGGGTTCAGTAGCCAAGGGACAAGACTCTAGCAGAATCCAATGCAACTATCAAATTTCTCATCCCTGCCTTTATTGGGAACATAAAGGACCAATTAAGCTTCACCTAGATTTGCTTCTTCTGCACTTCTGGACACTATTGCACGAAGGTCCCATTCACCCATCCTCCCATTTCTCCCCTTGTGTTTCCATGCAATCAATTTGGATTGCTTTTAGATTACTTCTTCTCCATCTCCTCTACTGTTTGCCACTGAGGGGTTGAGATCTCCTGGTGGAATATTGACCCTCAGCTACAAAAATGAATTGGAAGGTTGTGACATTGTCACAATGGGACCTTTAAGCCACTTCTTTTCATGGGAGACACGGAAAAGAAAAGGCTGGGCTACATGTATTGTATACACGTATTGTATACACGTATGTGTATATGTATTATATACATGCCTTGTAATACAGAACAGTGGAAGTTTGTGGGGGAAGGGAGAATGATCAAGACGATCATAGAAAATTTGCATCATAATTAAGGACTCATTCCTCCAGGCTTCTCTGCTTGTGATTCTTGAATAACGTCTTACAGTCACCAAGCAGAACGTCTTTGTCTGTGATGCTGTACAATTATTGCGGCTAATGTATGCAACCCTAACTGTTTATAGCTGGATTAATTTAATAACACAGTCTTAGATAGGTCTGCTCAAAAGGAAGACCCTCTGAATTCATGGGACTTGACCCCTGGTAAATGTGCACAGCATCGTTGCCCTATGTGTTTCTTCAGCATCAGGATGACATGCAGGTGACATTTTCTGAAGCTTGACAAGCACACAAGACGGTTCCAAAAAATCCACAAAGGAGATTTTGGCAGCAGAAGAGAAAACAAAAGGGCAAGGGCTGCGGAGGAAGCAAAGCTAAGAAGACCCACAAAGATAAGAAATGTGGGAGAACAGCTGAATGTCAGGAAATGCATTCACACAGATTTAGCCTTGCTTTTAGGTACGTAGCCAATAAAGTGAGAGTCAGCACAGAGTAATGGTTTGGGAG